>JAVVLW010003514.1:0-13000 GCA_034401795.1 Chaetoderma sp. LZ-2023a
GCCACTAGCTGTACAAGATAGTTTAAGACAGCTGTTTATGTGACTCGCTGGGCCTGGTCTATGATCAGGAGATCTATAGTTCGGGAAGATGTTTCTTCTTCCCACGCTCTAATGTCAGCAACAAACACTGTTTACCAAATAATACTGTTAATGATATTACACAATAATAATTTCCAGGCTAAGATTAAGACAATAACTGTAACTGTACAATTGTGTTCATATATTAACTATCTTAATTCCGCTGATTGCAAGTTCTATCTTTTATACCTAAAACCTATCGGTCAGCACGAGACTTATAATTTTGACTGAACACAACACGTAGGAAAGAGCTCCCATTTTCTGTCAAACTCTTTCATTTATATCTTGAAGGTGTCCTTTCCAATACTCTTCTAAGATCGTCACAGTGTCGCAGATTGGATGATCATTCTGTCATATCTTATATTCACACCCCGCCCTCCTATCCAAGACAATTAGTCTTCTAGAAAGGACTCATTCGGAGCACCAATATCACAATATTTCATCAGATTTCCGCCATGACATTTGCCACTTAAATGATCTTAAGATGTAAATCTTATGCTAATTCCAGAACTTAATGTAAATCTCCAAGGCCGTTCGGTGTTTAACATTTCAATTGAAATTGTCGAAATACACTGCCAAAAGCTTCCCCCTTTATTTCCAGATGTTTTTTATGTTACTCTCATAATGGAGATGATGGTTAATATGCCTGATGATCGTGCTATCTATAAGGTATCCTGCCTCTGTATAAGTATATGCATCAGCATGACTAACTCGAGGTGCCTTAATAGATTCCAACTAAATATGGCAAACTGGATCAATGCGTGAAACATTTCTCTTGTTATTAACCAGCCACGAGAGCCTTTATGGCCACATCTTAATTGGTAATCACTCATTGGTCTAGTTTTCACGAAAACCGAGGACAGCCAGAGGTGACCAGGTGTGCAGGACTGGTGGTGGCGGTGGTGGCGGTTCCATGATAATCACTATTGACCACACTGTTATTAATCATAACAGCACATGTTTACAGTTCATGACAGCGCATAATATCTGGTCAGAGGGCTACCTTGCTAACTCCATTTGTCATAATTCTTAACCCACGCTCAGGTGATCTATCATTGTGTGCTCACGATTGTGTCTCTGATTGTCTGTGAGATCCTGTACTTATTCCACCTACCCTCATGTTAATGAATAATCTGTATGAATTCATTAACACTTATTAAACCGTTAACACTCATATCAGCCAAATACGGCTTCTACAGCGGTCTTGAGAAACGTCAATTTGCAGGCCAACAGAAGTCTATTTTTGGAATTTTACCACTGGAATGACTGGCTCTATAGTTATTCCAGTGCTAAACTTTCAAAAATAGTATTCTCTTGGTTTGCAAATTGGTATTTTCTTTGAAAAAATTTGAAATTTTCTTGAACAAAGTCAAGGACTAAAGTGTTAAGTTATAGTTCACCTCCTATACATGTATACAACTCTTCACAAAATAAATTTAACAACTATATATGGGAGAGTTGTAATTCCATAACATGATAAGAAGTGCTCAAATTTCAGCATCCGTCAAATGTCTTCATAACCGAGAAGTGTACGCAAATATGAACTGGCCAAGCCCAAATTTACAATTGGAATCCAATCGCACTTTGCAGTAAGATACTCAAAATACCGGATCAGCGTAATCATCGATATCAAGAGCGGTGCCAAACTTCGACCCAGTCCGTGAAAACAGAGATCTGTAAATTACACGAACATTAACTCCACATCATCTAACTTCAACATTATACTGATCAGTTATCCGTCATTTATCAGCTTGCACACATTACATTTATCCGGGTCCCACAGGGCTAAGGTCAAAGTAAGAAAATATATCTATTATGTCCCTCTAGCATTAATATATATTCATATTCATTATTTATATGAGCAAATACCCAATCATATTCGTGTCATTTACTGTTCATATCGTTGTCTCGTAACTTTGTAAATTGTGTTGTTTACTCTGATGAAGTAAAGTCATTTTAAATTCAAAGTAATTACCTTTATCTCCCATAATTGCTTATCAATATAAAGCATAGTATTATCTGATTGTCTTATTCTAATCAACCGATCATGTGATAGGCTTAGGCCAACCCGACCCAACTAGAGGCTATCAGTGAGCCACCGAAGGAAATATAGGTCTGAAAATATGTCAGGAATTTTCCACACGTGAGATAACAATTTGTTATCCATGACAAATTCAAAGTTCAATGTGGTGAATCGTTCCTGGCGCATAGTCAGAATATTATCGTCCATCAGATCTCACAAAAGCTTCAACAGTCGAAAGCCACTATTAGTAGCATGTTTTTTAGTCGCAAAATATTTATCCATTAGAAAATATTCTGGTTTCGATTTCTAATCACCTTTCGTTCAATATTTCGAGATTGGATTTGTAAGATTGGATGGAACCCAAACCTACTGAACCACTACAAGTTAACTTTCAAACGCGGTTGTACATTCGTGCTCTGACGAATCCAGGTTCCGGTAACCCTGTTAAGTTGTGTTGACTATGAGAGTTTCCCTTTGACATGTCATCATTTCAGTCATTCCCATATTCTTCTATCTGCCAATTGTCTAGGCGATCACAATCAAAGAGTGTATATTGAATTAATATTAATTCACGTACAGGTCAAAACACAATCAATAACGCATTTAGACTTCAGAGTTTATATTTCAATTTGAGCCATTGAATCCCAAAATCCCTCTTTGTATAGAGAGACACTACTTGGCAACCACTTAGCAGATCGCTATCATACTTGATATACATAGTTGGTATTTATGTGTTCGTTTTCCATCGCGTTAAACAGTTTTATCAGATCGGATAAGGATAACTTGTGTTCTATAATCATTAGACTTCCAGTTGCTTACGCCATATTTGTATTATTACGTCATAGCAATCCTGGACAATGGGCGAGGTCAAGTCTGGGTGTTATCTCAGTGTTAGTGTTGCACTAACACCAACACTAACACCCAGATTTGACCTCACCCATTATATCCTCACGTCATTCATGAATGACTCATTTTACTCTGTCTTAAACGTCTGTCAGGTTGTATGAATTGGATGGCTTTACTATTTAATAAACATGATGTTGGACTCAGGGCCGGCTCTAGGATTCATGATGCCCTATGCGAAAACTGAGTTTCAGGAGTGTTGTATCCTCCGCAAAATGGGTTGTGGGTGGCGGCGTTCCTCTATCAGCAGGGGTGGTTCTAGAGATATGCATATTCTTGAGATCCCCTGAGGCGGGTATGTTTTCCCTTGTGTATGCATGCTGTCTATATGACTAGTGCCTGCCTTCCGTGTAAGACAGTGTATACACGTTAAAGGTAACATTATGAATCAAAGTATGCACGGTATTGACAAGCCTTGTCACAACGTAGTTGTTAATAGGAAACCTTCAAAAGCACATCAAAGGGTCTAGATACACCCGGATAGAACTAAATAAAGCTGATTACCAATGCCACATCACTTGCGAAATTACGCTAGAAAATTATTTCAGAATGAGATTTTGCAACAGGTTTGTACTGAATGGCTGCAAAAGACCACTCACAGACACCTTTCCAGAGCCAAGTAGCAGTATCGCAAGCAGTCGAGGCTCTGTTATGTGACTTAATACTGAGTGTGCTATAACATCGGAATAAATAAAGTGTTGAAAGTTCGCTATTTCCTTTTGGGAAAAAGACAACGCAATTTCCGGGACTAGGTCCATATTGATGTTTATGCTAAGGCCAACTCATTCCTGCAAAGTTGGTTAAGGTTTCATCAAACACCAGTTTACTATTTTTATTCGCAATAAAAGCTGTTACCACGTGACCCTTTTACAAGAAGTGCTTTATACACACTTCCCTTTAAATACAGGAATATAATGTATCGCTTCCTGTCGACCATCAAACACATCCTTACTAATAACGCTCTCAAGTCTAGCTATCAGATTGATTCCTGACTTGTCATTAAGCTTTGTCACCTTTAGACTGACTCCTTCCCTAAATGTCACCCAGTCTCGGGCTGGCTGTAGTTGTGGTGGGAGTGAGGTGGGGGTGGGGGCGGGGGTGGGGGTGGGGTGTGTGTTAAATTCCCAATTTTCATTAAAAAAACCCCAGAGGTTTATTTAATGTTGTTTTATATTCGTGTTTTCAGGAAGGTAGTTCAAGGAAGCATTGCTAGGTAAAGTTATGTAGAAGTGATCAACTCGGTCATCTGCTCTTCTTCTTTTTCAAATTGTACACTATGCACATTTCACTGGATATAATCTTTCAATGCAAATGAAGATCTTCGAGTATGTTTTAAATCAAAAGGTAGAAATGAATGCGGATCACTCGCCGTATCTTTATAAACTTTCTGTAAATATTGGGACATTGCCTAGGATCATCTGTCTACCAAGTGTACTGATACTCTAAGTATCACGTGGATTCTTAAAAAGTGTCAAGTAATGACAATTGCTAAAGATATTTCACAGTTCTTTCATGTTATGGAACAAGTTTTGAACAATATACATCACACTACAGCTTCCATGATGAGACCGTGTTGTAAAAAGCTGTGTAACTCTGTCATCAACACTATCCATTAAGTCATCAATTAAAATAAATTTAAACCCTCTTGAAATTCTACATTTTTAGAAAGAGAATTATATCCAGATTGCCAGGCTCTGTAACATCAGATAATTCTCTCAGAACATGTGAAGAAAAGTGATCTTTGGTTCATTATCATTTGTTTAACTAATTCAGTTTCTCCAGACTGAGTTGGACCTGTAGCTATTATATTTGCAGGGTGGGCAAATTGCATTAGCGGCTTAATTTGTTTGCTCCTACTCCTCACAAAAACAAAATCGCATATGAAAGGGAAGCAAAGAAGATGATAACCTTTTAAAATATTTATTTGTTTTTAATACATCAAAAACCTGAATAATAATAATAATAATAATAATAATAATAATAATAATAATAATAATAATACCGTAAACGTCCACCAGAACCCACCCCTTTTAGGCACTCCATATATGGACAATTAAGCCCCGGCCCCTCAAAATCACGTGACTTGAGAGAGCCAATCAAAAAGCGCATCTACCCATACATCCACTACTCCTCATAGTGTCACTGCCAGGATTCTTCACTTTACTTTATGTTTAATGAACTCACTTCCACTTGCGCTGGATATTTGCTTAACAAAACATCTCTCAACAGTTTAAATCTAAATTATGAACTCAAGAGTTGCGCAAAATAGCACATGTGCAAAACTGTGCAAATTCTCCAATTGCGTGACTTAAATCCTGCAGAACGCAATTAAAGGCACAGAATCGCAAACATTTCTTCATCATTCTTTCTCGCTATTATCTGCCCAGGCAAGCAGAGTCTATGGTGTGATACTGGAGAAGACATTTACTAAGTCTAATCATATTAACAAACCAATTTAGTAGATATTCTTTACAACACCAGCGCAAAGACAGTTCCATTTTTGTTGTACCAGCTCTTCATCATAATTCGCTTTCTGAATCGCATACTCTCAGTGGATACACATCATGAAAATGGTGAGGAGCCGATAACAAGTACGCTGGCTTTCGTAAAATGATACCCCTCTCCTAGTAAATCAATTTACAAAAAGTGAATCAGTAGCACTTGATTAACCATTACTGACATCAATCGCCAGGATGAACAGTAAATTCAACCGAACTGCTACAATCACTTATTGAAACGAGTCGAGCCGTAGCTGTACACAAACAAATAGCATTTTGATCTGAAATTCATTGCAAAATATTATTACTATCTAGCCATTTTCGACGAGAATATGCCTGGTAGCAACATGCCATGGTGGTTGGTGGATATATGTAATCGATTCCTAGGATCACGGGCATTCCTGGAATCACTCCCAAATTATCCACATGTTATCAGTCAGCAATCAGCATTGCAGTACCAGGGCCAAATCACCAGTTTATAAGGCAAAACCAACTGAGAAAAACTATTTATTTTGCTTCATTACATCTTTGCACATAATTTAAGCCTTTAAATGTAGACAATTTTAACAATTATATTTTCCAGTATTTTGGTGGGAATATGTCGCTTTCAGAGGGACTGTTTTTCATATAGAAGATTATGAGCTGTAAATCATCAAGTTTTGGATGAAATAATATTGTCAGGTATGTATACCGTATTGTCTTGTATGTACTGTGCCCTTTCAAGATTCAATTGTGTTTTTCGCAAAAATTACTATGCTAATGATCAGTCATTACACACAAGATTCTTTTCTCGATCACATATCGAAGGAGATCTCGAGAGACACGAATGCAATATACCTTAGCGATAAGCACAACACACTCTGTGTTGACCACTTTACCACTCTTCATGGCTGGCTTCGCTGCATAATAAGTCTCCCTTGCGCGGAGAGTCAGGCACTCACTATGCCCACTACATAGAGGGCAGTGCTAGTGCAAGAGAACTCAATCTGCATTGTGCCTTACTGCACCAGTTACCTTAGGGACGCACATACCGCAGACTGTAGTGGTAGAGCATGCTTAGCACCATGTATGCGTGGTAGAAAAGTCCCCATCATGCATTTAATGCTATTTTATATAACATCAATGCCAACCTTCGTGCACAGAACATAAAAAATGTTACTGTGTAGAAATCTCAAAATGCAAGTCACTTACCACATGCACTAACATTGCGTTAACTGTCCTTCTATATTCATTTTCAGTAGCATAGTGAGAAACAAAACAGAGTCATATCCTCAACCCACGAAATAGCTTGAATTATAAGATACTCAACAGATACTTGTAATTACGTTACAATTTCCACAAGCACAAGCAAAATGCCTTGCGGGCCTTAGGGACAATTTTCATAAAAACGTCTAAATAATTAGTCATCAAATCTGTGTCGACAAGCATATGGAAAACGCCTTGCTAGACATAGATACAGTCCATATATATCCTTCAAGGCGTTAGCCATCATATCAGTTCCAGTAAGGGTAGCAAAACGCCTTGTAAGACATAGTGAATTTTCACATAGATTCAGCAAGCATTTATGGCTTATACCTTTTTCACTTAGCATTTCCCTTGGTTGTTTAGTTACAATAATTATTTTTAGTCTTGCAAGATCATAAGCACCTCATAATGCCTAGGACACAGCAAGCACACACTGAAGGACCCAAGCGAACAAACACTAGAACACACCAGGCATTATAAACCATCAACATACATGGTACACCTATAGCTACTTTCATCGCAGCGCAGCGCAAGGCAAGAAACTATTGCGCAGAGCCATAGCTTTTTATCGCATCATGCATTATCATATGCATTCAATGGACTAGGCACAGGGATGGGAAGTTTTAATACACCACATAAATTCGGCAAGCATGGCCGATGTATTAAATGAAGATACACATCTTATTGTTGATAAATCTATTGATGTAATGGGCTGTGACAAAAGAGCAAATAATAATAATAATAATAATAATAATAATAATAATAATAATAATAATAATAATGACGATCACAATAATAATAATAATAATAATAATAATAATAATAATAATAATAATAATAATAATAATAATAATAACTAGAAGGTACAGTTGCAAGCAACTGTAAATCTGCGTGCAGAAGCTGTTTCGACAAGAGTAGCATATGAAATGCTCTCCCTACCATCTCTCTGTATGATTTTGTCACCTTAATGGCAATCTGATGCCAAATTGGGGGAGGGGTCTAAATATCCTGAGTAATTTTGAATGGTATGGAAAACAGAATACCATGAATCGTCATAAATTATGAAATCATCTCTAACCTCTCTGTATGATTTTGGGGAGGTTGGTGGGGTTGAGCCCAGATGGCATTGATAAGTTTGGGCAGTGGTATTTGTGCCATTACCCAGTAATGAATGGTACCAGAAACGGAATATCATGTATAGTTCTGGGATGTGGAATTCGCTTCCTAACATAACTCTGTTATGGTGGGTGACTATTAAATTGGATGGGAATCAGAACATTGGGGATTTAGTTACATTAGTGATAATTGGTTGACAATATGGGGCAGTCCAAATATCAGGAGGTAATTTTGAACCATGACATTTACGGCACCTCTCTACTGAATGGTAGGTGAAACAGAATAACAGGGATGCTCTACTTAACCTATATCTGTGTGAAGATTGTGTCCCTTTGACAATAGAATGTTGAATTGGGGTGGAGTGTCAAATGCCATCTAGAATTTTGAGCAATGCTATTTGTGCCCCCTCTCATTGAATTGTATCGGAATCAGGCATATTTTTTTATTTGTAGCATTCCCAGAATATATGGTTTGTTTTCTTCTTAGTTGTTAACTCCAATGGCTCAGTTATCATTGTTATTAGTTCACCTTGCCAGAATGGACAAGTGAGCTTATGCCATGGCGACCATTCATTGTCCTTCTGGCCGGCATCCATTCGTTGGATGGATCAACTTTATATTTATGAGGCAGCACACAATCAAGGCAATATAAGATGAAAAATTTCAAGTCGATCGGAGAATAATAAGAAGGATCCTGAGTAATTATAATAATCTGTGATATTTGAACGAAATACCTCGGAAAATTTTTTCAGATGCTCAACCCCATTTTCGCAATTTTTGAAAATTTTGTTTTACAGTTTTTCGAATATCTCGAGAACGGATAGACCGATTTCAATTCCATAAAGTGCTGAATGGAGGTTATGTTTTAGATCCGAGGTCTACTGAGCCGGCTATCGGCGGTTGAAATTTGAAAGTGAAAATGCGCGTTTTGGCTGTTATAGACAGGTTTTTATGAGATTTTAGAATTTTTCTGCACGAATCAACATAATTCGTGGCTGGCTAACGATGTTCCAAATTTTGACCTTGCATTGAAATTTTGTGGGCAAGGGGAGCTAATTCCTGCCAAAAACGAAATCTGGTAACGTTTATCACAAAGAAACGACCTTGGTATTTGGCCTTTGACCCAAGAATGAGAGGAACTCTTCGAGAGCAAACGAGTAATATCCTAGGAAAGTATGGTAGTGATCCCATCAAAACTCTAGATGTAGTCACACTTCAAAGATAAATATTGATAATCTCCATACATTTCCTATGGGACATTTTTTCCCACTCAAAGGTTGGTAGCTTGAGGACTACTGGGCAGATTCAAATTAAAAACACGCGCCATCGATTCCACCAGGTGTTCTAGGAGTTGACCAAGTCTGGAGAATAATTAATATCTCGACAACCACGTGAGATATTTGAATTCTGTAAACGGATTCAGAATGTAGACGGCGCTGCGAATCAGATGGTCTTAACGGTGAACCGATCGGTCCAGAATTCGGAGAAGAAAATTTTTTTCTAAGAATATCGTGTGTGTGTCGAATATTATTTTTTGGCAGAAGGTTGCGAAAATGAAAAGAAAAGAAATTAGACAAGATTTGCGAAAATTGGATCAAAACGCTAGGAAAAGGAGTGTTTTAAAATGTTAAGAATTTTGGCATGAAAAGGGTTACTTCTCACAAATAATTGCCCAGATCAAAGTAAAAAACAATACCAATACACTACAAATGACGTTCTATTTGGTCGATAAAGTTGCATAATGATCTGAACAAATCTCTGGTAGAAGATACGTTTGAAATAATAGTGATCGAGAATAATAATAATAATAAGAAGAAGAAGAATAATAAGAAAGATCCGCTCGTAGAACAATAATCTGTGTGCAGTTTCTGCATGCAGATTAATAATGCTGATGGTGGCAAGGATGATGATGCTGATGATGATGATGATGATGATGATGATGATGATAATAATAATAATAATAATAATAATAATAATAATAATAATAATAATAATAATAATAATAATACACAGAAGGTTATTACATCCAGAAAATTAATATCAATAAATTATAACATGAACTACATGATTAATAGCGGGAATAGATATATGGATTATTTAAGTATTTTCCGTTATACTATCAGTGTTAATTTCCTAAATTTTCTGCACATGCATGGCAGTACTAACATCACTTCCGACGAGGAGCAGTGGGTTTGTAGTAAAGCCTTTATTAAACAAGTGAAGCAGTGTGATATAACACCATTTAATTTACAGGGAAACGGTTTGCGCATGGGACACTTAAACATACAACACTTAATGCCTAAAATAAGCCAGTTAAAAATAATAATGGAAAAATGTGCACAGGAAATTGAAATATTTGGAATAACAGAAACATGTAGTGTCATTTATGGATAATTTTATTTATATCTTGGTTTATAATGCTGCGAGAAAAGATAGGACAAATAATGAAGGAGGTGGAATAGTAATCTACACAGCCAATACTCAGCTGCATCATAGGAGGCTTGACATATAATTAACGAATATAGAGGCATTATGGATTGAAGTTATGCCCTATAAAGCGAAACCATTTTTATTATTTTGCGTTTATCGACCCCCTCATTCCCCTCTGAGCTGGATAGACGAGTTTGAAGATTTACTTGAGCCAGCTTATCCAGATAATATGGATATAATACTAATAGGTGACTTAAATGTCGATTTTCTAAAACCCGTCACGCCGAAATGGCAATCAGTAATGGAAATATTTCATCTCGAACAATTAGTAAAAACTGCGACGCGAATAACCAAGAAAACAGCTACGCTAATAGATCATATATATATATATGTTACAGAGAAAACGAAATTTGCATCAGTAAGCATAGGCGATTTTGCATCTAGTGACCACTCTTCTGTTTTTGGTATGTGTCAGAACATTGGACAAAAATCACACAGTCACCATTCTATAAAATATAGATGCAAGAAGAACTTTGACAATCAGAAATTTCTTCAAACATTGTCTGAATATAACTGGGAGATAATTGATTTGCTAAATGAACCAGATGAAGCTCTACAAATATGGCAGGATGCTTTCATAGCTATTCTAGATGATCATGTTCCTATTCTCGAATGTAGAGTCAAGCGTATCTGTCAGCCAGGATGGATAAATGATGATATTTTAAGGGCAATAAAAGACAGAGATTACTATAAAAAGGTTAAAAATATGATTAGATATAAAGAGTTGAAACATAAAGTAATGTCGTTAATTGAAGATGCCAAGTGAAATTACTTCAGCACAGAATTGATTGCCAATAAAAAGAATCCTTCAAATATATGGAAAATTATCAAAAGCATAAATCTGAGAGCTAACAAAATGTCATTGGTGTTGCACGACAGTCACGGAAATGAAATTATAGAGACATGGAAAAACATTGTGAAATATTTAATCAATATTTTGCTACTGTTGCTGTTAATCTCGCAAATTCGATAAATACACAATCACATGCAATATCAAATGACCTAAAAATGTATGTTAGAAATAAAGTCCCAAGAGAAATTAAATTTAAAATACTGAGAATAACTGTTAATTACGTCTACGAGGAATTTAGCCACCTAAAAACAAATAAGGCTGCGGGCGTTGATGGGCTGAATGCACATTTTCTAAAATTAGCAGCCCCAGTCATAGCTCCATCAATAACATGTATTATAAATATAAGCATCGATACGGGCGTGTTTCCGACTGGAAGTGCGCAAAGGTAAAACCATTAAACAAATCAGACAACAAAGGAGATATTAGTAATTATAGACCCATATCTATTTTACCGGTTTTATCCAAAATTATTGAACCATAAATCTTAATCATTTATACAAATTTCTTAGTAATTATGAGTCATTGAATGAATCGCAGTAAGGATTCAAGCCAAAACATTCACGAGATGTATTACTTAAGTTAGTAGAAAAATGGTGATTTGCAATAGATAATGGCGAGTTTGTAGGTGCTATTTTAATAGATTTAAAAAACGCATTTCACCTAGTTAATCATATTATATTATTAGAAAAGCTCGCCATTTATAAATTTGATTCATTAAACTTAAAATGGTTTTCTTTCTATTTAGAAAACAGATACCAATACGTGTCCATTTCTGATAAGGTTTCTGGTCATTTACCAGTATGTATAGGAGTACTGCAAGGTTCGGTGCTGGGACCTCTGTTATTTATATTATATGTGAATGATCTTCATATGGGTATAGAGAGTAACATTGACATGTATTGTGATGACACGACTATCCATTGTAATTTTGAATGTTTGCCAACGGTAACAGAACAACTGACAACAGATATGGCTTTATTACAAAATTGGTGTCAAAATAATAAAATTATTTTGAAGTCGGCGAAAACTAAACTATTAATGATAAGCAATAAAAACAAACTAAAGCAGATAAACCACGAAGAAATGAAGATCCCGATATATAGTGGTGAGCTAGAAATAGTAAATGAAGCAAAGCTTTTAGGCTTACATATGCATGGCAACCTTTCATGGTAGCAGCATATTAGCAAAATTTGTAACAAGATTGCTTCACTTATTTATATGCTAAAGAAAAATAAGAAATACATGAATGTTGAAGAACGAAACCTGTTTTATAAGGCATATATCCTTTCCCATATAGATTACTGTTGTCTTGTGTATTATGCTGGTACACCATCATTGTTAAATAAGCTTGAAAAATTACAAAAGCGTGTAGCTAGAATAATATTAGATGTACCCTATAGGACTGCATCAAAACAAATGTACGAAAAATTGAATTGGACAACGTTAATAATGAGAATGGCAATTAAGACCAACATCATGACATACACATCCTTAAACGGCCTTGCACCTATGTACATGAAAAACCTATTTACGTTGGTAAACAAATGGATTCTAGAACAAGCAGGCTTGATGACAGAATCAGAAGGCATACGAAGACATTAGAGACAACTTATACAGGAAATGCCCATGTTGACAAACAGAAACGTTTATCAGTCAAAGCAGGGCGAGATTTATTCTGATGAGTGATTATTGAACTGAGTAGTAGTGTCGGAACTAAAATGATTCCACCTCCCTCAACTGGCCACCGTTCGGCGATCCGTGGCCCCCACCGCCCTCTCAATCCCTGGGGCATAGG
>JAVVLW010003515.1:0-35000 GCA_034401795.1 Chaetoderma sp. LZ-2023a
TTGGTGAGACATGTGGTTGGTGTATGCCTCTAGATGGAGGCCCAGGGTTGTTGAGACAGGTGGTTGGTATGCCTCTAGATGGAGGCCCCAGGGATTGAGAGGGCGGTGGGGGCCACGGATCGCCGAACGGCGGCCAGTTGAGGGAGGTTGTATCATTTTAATTCCGACACTACTACTAGGCAAATGATACCACCGCCCTCTCAATCCCTGGGGCATAGGTTGCGGGGGCCACCACGGATCGCCGAACGGCTGCCAGGGAGGTAGTATCACACTGCTACTACCAGGTTTTGAACGCCCATTTAGAGACAAGCCTCCACAGTGATATACACCACTCATCGCCATCAACCACAGGGCCGGCCTCTCTCTATTCTGTGTAGGCTCAGACAAACACGTAGTCTCTGCCAGAGAAGCATCGGCATGATGTGACCACTGATAGGGGCTTCCATCTACCTTGACAACCCTCACCTGGGAGGAGGCTAACGTGATTAGCATGTGAACCACGGCAGACTCTGGCATGTTCACATGTTGCGCAGAGAATCTAGTGCTGAGCAGGGGTCTCCAGCAGACAACCACGGCCTACCCTCTCCACCCCATAGAAGTGGCAGACAGACTTGATCTCTTCACGTGGGTGAAAGCGGTCGTAAATGTTTCTCCGCAAGTGGGCCCACTTGGCATCCAATATCATGGCAGTCTCAGCGCCCTGTGCCACTGCTGTAGACGCCAGCACGAGCAGTATGATGAGAATCATGGCTATATATGAAGAGTTAAACTGAACAGAGTGGATCCCTCGAGAAATATCTGTTTCCATCCGGATCGATAGTGATCTTCATCACCTCAGGGGCAGGGGATAGCTGCTTCACTTTGCTGCCAGGTAAGAAACATAGCTCTAGGACTATATGAGTCATTTGTGGGCTAGTGAATCCGACTCGCTGAAGAAGTTTAACAGCACCCTTGACTTTGGAGACATGTGCCACACCATCTACCCGTGGGGTGCCCTCCTGGGGGTTAACAGCTTCTTCTGGTCCATCGAATGGATGACGCAGCAGGAGCTTTCCACCTGTAACCCCGATCTAGTGATCCACCCTCGTCAGGGAGACACCTTCACCTATGTAGGTGAGAAAGGATGATCCCCGATTGTAGAGCTTTCGAACTGTCCCATCCTTTTTCACAACAGTGGAGAGGGGAGTAACCTCTATGTCAATGACTGCGGGAGGCGTATGTAGGGGCAACCATGTTTGCCAGTCACAACCAGCTCCAGCGGTACCACACTTCATTCGTCTCAAATATGAACTGCAGGTTTTTTGCCAGGGTCAATAGCAGGCCATCATGGGTCATCGGCGGTGCACCACTCGAATAGGGTTTGACCAGATGAAAGCTGAGGTCGTTATTTAGGGTGTTGATGTCTACCACCTCTGTATCCGAGAGCTCAATCAACGGCTCGAGGATGTACTTCCTCTTCGGGAAATCGTACCGAAACACGATCTTGTGGCCATCTATGTTGCGACCCAGGCGCTCCTTCGTCACATCCTTGAGGTCTGTGAGCAGCTCTACCCAATCACCACCAATGGGGTGGAGGGAGAATGCTTTTGAGCTTGCTTCGTATTGTATGGCGAATGGCTTGCCATCGCTCTCTTCTACCTTGGCAGCATCAACTACGTACACATCTGCCAGGTCAGCAAGACCAGTCGAGTGAGCAAATATGGATTCCATAGCATGCTATAGAAGGGGTTTAAACAGGAGATATAACCATGCCGATTGTCCGACTGCTGCTCTCCGGTGGTGAGAACGTAATCTCACCCTCTCTAGAGGGGAGACGGGTGGTACAGTACCGTGTAGAATGTGTCCTCTTCGAGGTGCCCCAGCGGGGCACAACATACATACACGCCGATGTGCTACATCACCCTCTGGGGAGTGCACACAGCAACTCACAAGTAGAAGTCGGCCGGGACGTGATAGAGTATCTCCCAGGTGCCAACAGCAACCTATGGAAAGCTATCGGTCCTAGCCTGTTCACTCCTACAGCCCCTCCATTAACATATATGCCAGCACGGATGGGATATCGGACGCCCATTTAGAGTTTACACTCTTATTACTCATTGACCTGACATGATATCACACCAGGAATATCTGATCTTTGCCTAAATGATGAAGAGCCAGCTACAAGGTTGCCCCTTCATGACCCCTGCATAGATAAAGGCCCTAAACGAACAGATGCTCGCACTGCAACACGAAGGAGAACGCCTACAGCGGGAGAGCTGGTATCAACAGGCGAAGGAACAGTGAAGGTTCCCGATACTGGCAGGCCCTCCTGGAGGAGAGTAAGCGGGATGATGTCTTCACATACGACAATGAGCCGCGGACGACCAACATATCGTCAACATATCTGGCTCATGTTGTCATCATCTTTGTAAAGTGGGCAGAGTGTGACATCTGTAAGCACTGGGTGCACTTGAAATTATGTAGCAAGGTATCAATTGTTAGGAAAAATACGCCTTTCCTGTGTCCACGTTGTAAACCAGAACAATAACTAATTTCAAAAATGTGTTTTAGAGTAATTTAATAGGTATTTCACGTGTTTGAAAATATTCACGATGGCCGTTCTGTGTCACCTCACTTTTGCCACGGTTTTGTTGACCCGCGATGCCAGTTTTTTGTGTAAGGCTCAAAACTGAGAACTTACCGGAAAAAAGCAAATTTTGTATTGAAAACTTCTTTATAACAGATACGGATTTTAACCAAAGAAGGCAATTTGCCCAACTAAGAGTAAGCGCACACAATCTTCAAATAGCATTGGGCAGACATACTTCCACTAAAATCCCTGTCGCAAACAGACTTCGCAAACTTTGTGACCTGCATGAGGTGGCAAATGAGAAACATTTCGTAATTAAGTGTCCATTTTATCAGGACACGAGAACAACATTGTACAATATCTTTACTAGCTCACAGATTTCTCTTCTCTCCTGGAAGATGATAAATTTAGTTTCATAATGAGCTGCAACAATGGGGACACGGAAATATGCTAACCTGTCCTTAACTTTGTAAGTGAGCCTTTTCAAAAAAGCAGTTTCCTCACTTCCCACATTACAATTGCAGTGAATTGGATGGAATTATTGTTAATAGTGTATAGGGTGCATTCTGAGAATGGCGACACATTTTCAGTGTTTACGTTATTGTTACTTAAACCATAGTACGCTGTAAGCACATGTATCTTACAGCAATACATTTACAGTACATAGTTTATCATTAACTATAACCTATTTTACCGTAAGTACATGTTGCATCTTACAGTCTGTCTGCAGCTTTCCTGATAGAGATCATTTGGTAGTGTTTTACTGTTAATAAATGTTGAAATACTAGCTTGGAAGAATTATGCCAGTATGACAACTTTTGGCGGTACTGCTACATGTTTGTGCATTGTTCATAATTATCACTTGCCATCCGGTGTTCATTACTTTTAGCATGAAAAACTATGATATCTGCTCTACACATCCAGAATTTGTAAAACATTTATTTTACAACTAACAATGCACCTATACTAGTCCCAGTCATGCCAATCATTCAGGTGACGACGAGTATACTGGTAAGTATTAGCCAGAATTTCCAGAACCACATCAATGATAATTGAAAATAATCACTTCCATGATATGAAGAAACTCCCATTGCACAGGGACAGGGGCACCGGAAGCAAATTTGAGGGGCGGGAGCAGCTTCCACAAAAAGGGCACGCCGGATGGCATTGTCTGGAGGAAGATATGAAATGCATGTCCTACCTCTCATAAAAGGGTGTTCAGGGATACCAATCACCACGAGGAAAAACATTTAAAGGTGCGGGCTCTAAGAATCGATTTCTTGCATTCTGAGTTTCTTATGATTACGTATAAATGTTAGAGCAATGCTATGCGAAGAACTTATGTATTAATTGATCAATTGAACGTATTCCCAATTCACATTGCGAGCAACCGGGAGGACGGGTTGTTATGTCAGATGCACACATTGAGTATGAGTGGATTCGTGCATGTGTCTGCACGGTGGACCTGCGCAGTTTGCTGTGAAAAATATTTGATTGAACCTTAGTTCCTAATTATATTTGCTAAATTGTGGTCCAATTCAGAGGAAAAGTGTTTTTTTTTAAATTAGGTTATTCAAGATACATCTACCACTCATGTTGAACATGTGAACAAGGTTTGTTCAGCTCTGGCCTCAGATGAAGACCATGGCGTTTCTTGAGTTTCATGTCAAGCAGTTTCACAGAAGGGCTTTAAATGTAATTTCTTAAATAGTGCAAAATCCAAGATGCAGATTTTCGGGACCAACCCCGGATCTGACCCTATGGATCCTTCCTGACCAGCAATATTTAAGGGGGGGGGGGGGGGGTGGGGGTGGGGGGGGGCTCATACTCATATAAAGATTACAGTATTACAAAATCCAAGAGGATGATATTTATTACTTAGAGATGTAGGAGATACAGGAGATGGCTTCTAAGCGCATCTAATCTTTACATTATTCAAAGAGAGGCCCCCAGACCCCTCCCATTTTGTGTGGTAGGGTGTGTGTGTGGGGGGGGGGGGGCGACAACCAATCTTAGACTCATTTCTCAAAAACCCTTACCGACTTCGCACTTCGGCCATGTATACACATTATTTCTACCTTTGCATATGCTTCACACGTCAATTAAAACTTTGATTTTGAGATTTGCTGTTTATTCTAATATCACTTAGTGTTTCCACATTGCTGCACCCAGCCACCCATCATCGCACGTGTATTCTATTTTATCCAGTAAGCACGGCATTAACGGAGCATGCTCAAGTATCACTTCAAAATTCAAATAGCTTATGACTATGTATCTTACCTTTGCTTGAAAAAACGTTTACAGATATAGAAAGAATAGTCACTGCTACATAAATAGCATTTGCATTGATGATTTGAATCCTCGCTAAGGCCGCTCAGTGACGAGTTATCATCATTAATATAAAGCGATTGCTATGGTTATCATTAGTCTGCACGACGTAAGAATAGATATATCCGGCCTAGAAGCCCTCTCGCATTAGTTTATGGACCTGTGTTAATGCAAAAATAACCAAACCGTAATACAACTGCTCAATCTGCTCTGAATATTCTAGAAATCTGTTTTTAAAGTCCTAAAGTAAAGCTTACTCATGGTTTCGCATAGACACGGGGAAAGGGCACGTCTGCCCTCGCTGCCCCCTGCCAAAAGGGCAATGGGGGCAGCTGCCCCCGCTGCCCTGTGCTTCCGGCGACCCTGCACATGGACTCCTGTCTGGTCCGGCAATTGGCATCTTATATATTACCAGCCAATACACTATTATTGTACATAGTGTGGCGGGTGGTGGTATGTATGTTGTCGGCTGTTGAACTGGATAGGAGTCCCTAAGGCCCATCGCTCTATTACGTAACGCTATTATTTTGAATACTTAAATAACTTAGAACTTACTACACGGTATCGAGACACATCAGTGCTATTATGTCCCTTAAGCCTAATCCATATTATCATTACTACGGTATAGTATAGTATATATATATATATTGTATTATAATAGATCTATATATTTATAATTATACTGTAGGTATTATGTCCATGCTCTATGCCAGCCTATATCTATTTGTTTATAGATCTTGTGCTAATAAAATATTCTGATTCTGATTCTGTTAATTTATAATGCGACGTTAGTCAGTTTTCAAGTGATTTTAAGACGTTTCTGCGGTCTTTTTATTGTAAATGTTCGAATTTGGAAGAAAACATCAATCAAGGTATGTGAGAATGTATAAGTTTTATTTGATATTATTGTACATTACTTACAAAGGCCGATCAAAGTTACCAGTTTTCGTTTTGTACCATGGTTTTCGGGTACCCCATCCTAGTCATTATGTGGGTAGCGACATCAATTCCATGCTTCTATCTAGAATAGAAACCGAGATATTAGGGAAATGTGATTTTTCATGGCGGCCATTGCTGCTGCAGCAGCAGCAGCTATTGCTGCTGCTGCTGCTGTTGCTGTGCTGCTGTTGCTGCGGTTGCTGCTGCATCTGCTCCCGCCGCCGCTGCCGCCAGTGCGGTTACTTGCCAAAGTATTTCCGATGCAGCCAACCGTCACGGCGATAGAAATAAGGATGAGATACGTTGAACCTAACAAAACGTTTTCATTCAGAAAACTATGTTCCCAATCAAGGGTATTGGTCCAGTTTCCATGTTCGTCATATGACCACTTAGATGGCAATTGTCGCTCCACGACCGAGTTTAGCATCTCCATGTCCACCATTGTGGGCAAATATATCTGCAGTTCTACCAGAAAATATAGAATCACAGAGCTTTTGCTATGGCACACAATGCCAATACTAGCAATATCATAAATACTTATTCTGTGGAGTTAGATGCCTATTTATTACTGCACTTTACAGAATAACCGATTCATTGAAAGAAAAGCTAAACACAAAGCGGAGATTCCGCGATAATTGTGGCAACCAAAGGCGTTATTTATCATCTGTTTCTGGCAGGCATAGCTAATTAATGGAAAAAAATTATTGATATTGATTTTCTTCGATCTTTGCTTGTAAGTATCAGACATGGGTTCTTTTTACATCGGTTTCTCAATTATCAGTTAATAAAACTCCACTATAAAACATTTGCAAAATACACTGTCCCAGGGTACATGCAACACGTGCATTTCAATCTAATCGTTTTATTTTCTATCAGTATTATATTCGGCTCTAAGAATATACCTACATTTGGATTGCTATTTTAAGGGTAAAGAACTATAGCTAATTGTTCTCCCCTACTCCCATATTTTTTGTCAGATCTACAGTTTGTTAATATTAATGACAATGGTTATGAATCATGTGCCAGGAGGAGACTGTATCCACTTTTAGATTATTATATGCACATATTTGCTGCTTGCTTAAGATTTATTAATATATGCCACGTCGATACGCATTGCTTATAGTCACCATCGGTTAATTAAGTCTCTCTATAATGCCTTTAATATGTGTGCATGATAAACAGTAACGTTATTCTATGCCTTATCTAGTACGCCCACAAAAAGGAGGAGTAGCCAGATATCACTCAATCAACAATCAATCAATCCATCTGTCCTTCCGTCCATCCGTCTGTCAGCCTGCCCACCCGCCTTTCTGCATCTGTCTGTCGATACGCCCAGCTGGATAGTTGGAAAGCCAGCCATCCAGTCAGCCAGCAATATAAACATAGTATGGAGCAAGTAGTTATAGAATTCAATTGATGAACTCATTGCACACAATATATATTTGATCAATATGAATCTTTTGTCCAGTAAATGGGGGTCGACGTGATTGGCCGAGTAAACGTAACGATTCGATTGCTCAAGAATTGGCGAAAATGTGTAACAATTGACATAATTTTTTGAATTTGCTTGATCGAAGACCACATAACAATCTCTCATGGTTCATTGCAGTTCGTTGGGAAAGGACGTATGCACATGCAGGTATGAAGAATCTCCTGAATACCTTTTCCCTCTTTTTTCTTTTCTTTGTCTTCTTCCCCTTCTCCTCTCCATTCTTCTCCTTTTCGTCGATCTCGTTCTCGTCATCATTGTCTTCGTCGTCCTCCTCCTTCTCCTCCTCCTCCGCCCCATCCCCTTCCTCCATCTCCTCTTCCTCATCCTCCACCACCCCCACCACCTCCTCCTCTTCCGCCTCCTCTCCTCCTCCTCGTCCTCCTCCTCATACCTCTCGTCCTCATCTTCGTCCTCCTCCTCGTCCTCCGCCTCCTTCTGCGGTAATATGGGCTGGGTCAAAATGATACCACCATACATTGCAATCCGAGCGACCCTCGTTGTCAAGGTCTTGTCTAAAATCAGACAAATACATAGTCCCTGCCAGTGTCGCATGGACGTGATCTGACCGCTCATCGGCTCTACCAGGTGCCTCAGCAACGCTCACAATGATGATAGAATGCTAAAGTGTTTACCGTCTGCCCAGTGGCAGAAGCTAGCATATTCTCATTGTACACAGATAATCTGATGCCAAGCGGGTGTCTCCTTCAGACAGCGACGCCCCACCCTATGCACACCATAGCAGTGACAAACAGACTCAACGTCTTCACGTGGGTGGAGTGTGGGGTGTGTGAAAGCTGTCGTATAAAGTTTTCCCCGCAGATAATCACAGTTGGGATTGTACTGGGGTGCATCTCGGAAGCGTCCCCACATGGGATCAAAGCATTTTCGCTCCTAGAGGACACGTGCAAAAGCGCTACCGCAAGTTGGAGAAATATCATAAGTAGAACCAAAATTATGGGTGTCTATATATGAAGGATTAAACAAAACATCTGTGTCAGATCAACACCCCCTGTCACATTATGGACGGTGTTCTTCTTACCATTGCGGGTGGGTGTCACCAGCAAGGATCCGCGCACTAAGCTAATGAGTCTGACTCCCTCAGTAACTTTAGAGATGCCTTCGACTTACAGGTATGAAATATCCCTTCATGAGCTCATGAGTTAGAGCTCTTATGGTTGGAAGAGGAGCACAAATACAATAAAGTTAAACAACGTCGGGAGTACTAGCAGGGATGAGGGTAGGGTGGGGCAACGTGAAGTTACAGCTGCCACGGCTACGAAAGCTACTGGCACCGGAGAAAGTGCTAGACTGTGACTGTCTAAGAGAGGTATGTCGCCATACCAAAAGGCTTGTACGGTTTGCCAGTCTCTTCAGGACGAATCCTACGAAGACTCTTTGGCAGACCCTAGAGGTGATGAGACTGGTTTAAGTCCCGTGTATATGCTATACACATGACTTAAACAGGTCTCATCACAGCATGGCTAAATCAGTGTGTTGAAAACAATCTTAACTATATTCTGACCACTCACCTGAGGCCAGTGGCACTATTCACGGCTGGCGATGCCAATATATCGATACTATGAGGGAGAGTCTCATCCATGATGCTGAAATGTACAGCATAATGAGCAGGTGGTATAAATGAGCGTACAACAGTCTGGCATGCACACCAACAAGTGCTTGTGTGATTGAGATCTATTCATTGCCAAATCCTAGGTAGCGCTTCAGGGCTCTAAGCTCCTCTGTGAGCTCAGCGCTGGAGAGCTGAGCAAGCTCATCAGTGTCTTCTTTTTGTAGCCCTTCAACTCTGTGCAGAACATGCCATAGTATTTCGTGAGCTGGGCTAAGTTTTAGCTATCTCTATAGAGATAATATATAGAGATAATATAGAGATTGCTGTTTCTGAGTAAAATCCGCTATTGTGGGAACTGTCGGCAGACACAGACTGGGATGAGATGATTGTCTCTCTTGAGGCAAAACCCATACATTTAACTGTACTCTATACTGAGAGCTTAAACAAATGACATCGATCGCACGGATTGTAAGGCAACTGCCTGAGAGTCGTGCGAGTCTTCAGAAGGTAGGGAATCGTCTGAAAAGTAAAAACACATAAGTTATTTAAACAGGGTAAGCCTCTGGCAATTCATGACGCCAGCAACGAGGCAACGGATGTTGCTGTGGTCAAAATGACAGGTGTTGATGATGTTATTCCTGCTTTTGGGGGCTGCTGTTCTCGCTACAGTGGCAAGTGGTGTTGTCGATCACCATCTGACAATAACTCACCCCATCCCAAAGAACGCTATCAGTGGCAGACTTAATGGGGCAGCATATTCCAAAAATGGAGGCAGTCATGCTTGGTCTGGCTATGGATGTCATGGCCGAAATCATCTTGGCATACATTTAAGAATATCTATAGACATATATAGAACAACTATGACTCTGCCACTCACAGACCTAGATAGCAAGGAGCTTGGCGAATTGTTCCACATGTGTGAGGCACGTCTAGCTTTTCACATGCCTAGACTTCAACGAGAATGGAGGGCCACTGGAGATCCATGGTACCATACCAGCCTTGTCGGAACCACCTATATGCTCGGACAATCAGGTATCAACAAGACCAAGATAGTATACAAGGGAATGGGCATCAAGAGCAGTAATGCTTTGAGTAGATGAGGCTGGTGCCTTCAAGGTACTTTAAAGACCTACTGAAACCGTGCAGTGCATTCCAACAGGATTGATAGAATCTCAAAGTAGGCATCATCGATCTGCGCCATATCACCGTCAATGGTACAAAAGATGCTCCCACAAGCTCCATCTTTATGTGAAGAAATCAGGCTCCTTCGGTATGACACTTAAGACCACATAATAGTCTCAGCAGTTCATAAAACCAGGGCTACCTGTGTTTGCATCACACAAATACTGGACCTTCTAGACACCACTGCTATGGACACTCCACGCTACATTCTCAGTTGCTGCTAAGATTTCATGCCCGGGGACTATATTGCCTCTTTCATCACATACAGTGGTACAACACATACCCTGTGGCAGGAGCAAGCAAGCTCATACAGGAAGCACTTCCGATTAGTCTCCCTGATATAGATGAGGCGACAGCAGAACAAGTGCGCTCTTATTTCTGAGAACATGTGCCTATCCTACAGCAGTAGACTGTCGTGTGTGGGGCAAGTAGTGATGATCATTACCCATCACGACATGGAAAGGCATATTACTGTTAGCTCTGTTGGCAGAGCATTTACAGTCTCAATACTTAAACCTGGGCTGACTCCACTGCCGAGGTGGTTGAGACTAATGATAAGTGGTACAATGGTCCAATCACCAAGACACAGAACCTGCAGGCACTGATAGATAAACTGGTAGCAGCCCAACTGACTGACCTACTCATCATCGATGACCCTGCAATGGACCAGCGGACGGTCACCTATCTCGGCAACATCACCACCACAATATGAGGCTTTATGCTTCAGCTCAGTGAGTCGACCCGCCCTCCTTGAGGCAATATATGACAGGCTAGCCCCGAGAAAGACCAAGCGGGAATTCCCCACAGGCATACAGAAAACTACTGATCTGTACCACTTCATCTTGAGCAAAGAGCATTTATTGAAGACGGCAGAAAGCTACAATTACAAGCTTAATTCACCAGGTAGCTTGTCAGCTCTATGAGCGGATCATTTACTGATACTGGCGAACCTTGCAAGGTCGTGTTTTACAACAGAACATATTTTTTCACTGACAGAACTGTGTCTTTTACCAGTCTTTCCCTATCTTTCCCCAGTCTTTTACCAATGGGACATTATATTTCACCAGACTTTAATCACCCTTCACCGGTCTTTCAACCTTTGACTTGAAAAACTTCATTGGGAACTTGAGGAACTTTGTCAGGAACTTGAGATACTTTGTACACTGTATTTCCCACAGCCACAACATGAAACTTGATCTATTGAGGATCAGACTCCATTACCCTCTTCTTCTGGAATGTCTCCCCCTCACCCATGCTTTTTATCATCTGGCAGGTGGATCTCCTTGATATGGGGATCCTAGTAGTTGCTAGGGAATAAGCACAAGCCCTACCGATTCTGTTCCATTCTTTTAAACCCTCTCTTCTTGAATACATGCTCAACAGCCTACTTGGTGTTGGCAGGTTGACCCTCCTCTCTACAAGCAATGTGATCAGTAGCATGGATCTTAGATATTACATATCTTTTTTCCCATCGGAAGTAGTCTGTTGCAACAGACTGTAGACTATCCAATTATGTTGCGGCACTCAGCTGACGAAACATCGAATACACTCGACCATTTCCCAAATGAAAGCAGATTTTTTGCTTCGACACTTGCCCACTGAAGGGCCAGAATAACAAAACAATTAGTGCACACGTCATGGGGAGATCCAGTGTCTGGCGTTGATCAGTTGTCAAACTTATTGTACATTATTTTGGTCAGCAGCTCCTTGACAGATTGGGATGCATCCAGCTCATTCAGTAGAGGCCAGTATCGCTTTGTCAGTTGGAGAAGGCTGAGACACAGCGTCCTTAGCATGGGGGATGTTGATTTCATGAAATAGTCCTCGTACATGAGTAATAGGTGGCACCTTTGTTGTTTCGGGCTTGACCACCACCACCTTCCTAGCTTGCTTAACTCTGGGTTCATACTTGTGGATGCTGTCCGAAGACAATCTGCTGGAAACATTTATTAAACATAGAGGCATTTAATACTCTTCTGTATATCGACCTTAAACTTGTGTCATTATGATGGAGCTGTTGAACATGGGACCTCCCTTCACACTGATCCAGAGTAAGGACTTCCTGACCATCATTCAACCAAGTATCCTTCTTGAGAATCCTTTCTCCGTGGCTGGTAAGTACATTCACTTCAACATCTCTGGTGTGAGGAGGTATCGCCTGACTCTGATTCAAAAGTCATGTGTGACCAGTACATGCAGGTGTATGGGCATATAGATACATGTAGGTTGGATTGTAAGGTGATTAAGGTGAGGGTATCAGAGGTGCAGCATCTGAATGAACACTTCGATACTAACATACACTCTACCCCATCATTCAGTGTATATCCCTGCACCATGTAGTCATTGAAATGTGTTTTCTATTTCATGTTATCATATCTTTGTTTCACGCTCCCATCACACCCCCTCCCCTCCCAACCCACTAACCCTCCCTCTCTCATCTACTTGTTGACAATTGTCTCATTTATGATCATTTAGGTAGGTTTATGCTTTGGCTCATTGAATATTTCCATTAGGATATTTCAAGAGCCATGGCATGAAAACAATAAATAGAAAGGAAATGAGATTTTGTGAAATGAGATTTTATAATAATCAGATTATAAATATAGACCCTTCAACATGTTATTATCTATTTGATGTGGTCGGTTGTATACAGGTGGATTATAAAAATATGAAATTAGTTTGTAATGTTTACAGCGTAGGCATATAGAGCCCCTTTAGCCTCGCTGATACGATTCTAGATAAATTATTCAGTCATGTGACTGGATTCACTTCGGCTTTTGCATGGTTTAGACTTCATTGTCGTCACCATTATCGTCTTCCTCGTCATCTTGTTCATCAACATCGTCGTCAATGTCGGAATCGTCAGATCAACTAACGTCGTGACCATGTCCGGTACCGTGAGGACATTAATTGTGTGACACAGAAGTTTAGCCACTGTACAAATGTTACCAAAATGATATTATCAGTATACAGAATGTTTTATATTGGTAACCATAGCAACTGTCAATAAACATTTCCTGTTTCCGGCCTCAATCTTGAACTCACTCACAGCACTGATAGTTCATAAACTGCTTCACTAAGATAATGAAAATTGCATGATATCATCATAATCGTTGTCCATACAATACGTAGCAGTCACATATGTAACATAGTCATCACAACATCGTCGTCACCCAGTTCAATGCCGACATACAACCACACTGAACATGTATCCAATAGATAGTTGTCACCATATATCAAACCTGAATTAACATTTCCTACACTAAATCTACGTCGTAGAATCATTTTGATCGTCATTTCACCAACCACGCTATTCTGATTCATCGAAAATCTTCAAAAGTCATTATACAGACTACCCCTTTAAAACGGTGACATCATTTTCGGATTTCCATTTGTGGAAATATCAATCTCAAAGGAAAAGACTTGACCATACAAACATCAATGGATTTGCTCACATTCGGGTTTTTATTCATGCACAGATTGGTGAATATTTAATCGTCATCACAGAAGTATTTATATTTATTTATTAATTAATGCTATAGTGAATATTTCCAATCATTCGTCAATAAGAACTGGTTTTCGAACTTATAATGCTTTGAACTTTTCCGGTGATAGATATTTCTCATCAAACTCAATGACAGACTGAAAATACCACTAGATAATCAATTTATTTTCTTTAATTATTATTGAACTGGATTTGGTTAAGTCAGTAGGCAATGCCCAAAAGTGAACACACGCATGCATGAATATTAATTGTATATAAATTTATTCGTACGACCACCTATCAGTGTAGTATTTATAGATTCAATATAGATATATCTATGGGCCCATAGTCATTCAATATTTTTAATTGAGTATACTGATGTCTTTGATTTGATTATTTTCAACAAATTTTATTATTAATAATCAAATTTCTGATGACCCATTCAGTCTTTCATCATAGGTAAAATGCTAATAATTGAATAATTCATTCCATTCAATTTAGTCATTCGCCTTACCATTTATTCAGTCAATAATCATTAAATGTTGTTGTATGAATGTTAGAATAGAAAGAATGTTAGATTTCTTCCGAGATGAAGATTCACCTGTTTGTATGTAGATCCTTGTAAAAGTAGATTATATCCTTATTTCTTACCCCAACACTACTACGCGTCAGTTTGAAATCCTAAGGGAAAAAATCTTGTTGAATATTTTGAAACTAATATCTAAGGAATGCTGGTAGATTATGAGAAGCAAACTAATTTAGTCTTTATCCTTTTATAGAAGGAACTATTTGATTCTCTATCCATTTAGGAGTTATTTAGCAAATATAGAATAAATTTGTTTTGATGAATTCACATGGGAATTATTTCTTAGTAATGATAGTGGGCTAAAATTCCCCCACTACATTTCTAAATCTCATTCCCTAGAATTTGTATCAAACTTAGCAATTTCACCACTGTTGAATTAATAAACTGATTGTTATTTTATTTCCTTTACCTGCACTTCACCCGTGGCTCTAATTTCACCATCATAGCACTTCAGACACTGTAGTATTAAGATTATAGTTAGTTTATCAGTTTGACACTTCATCCCATAGTCTACAAGCTAATCAACAAAAATTCTGATTAGTCAAAGACGAACTCATGATACTTGAAGTGTCTTTCTTTCACACTGGACAGATTTAAATCCGGAGCATGATGTTGAAGTTCAAGCTCCAGAGCACAGCAGTGAAGGATGCAGAGCTCCTACATGTCATTTTCAAGTGGGAAATCAAGATCCTGTATACCACGTACGTGTACAATGAGTGCTGAATCTGGCTCCATTGGATTCTATGGGAAGGGAGATGTGTACTACACCATGGACTGCGATGATGGATTCACCGAATTCATCCTACAACCAGGCATACAGATGTCTGTTGCTGTGACACTCCTCTCCCTCCTTAAGAAAATGCAGGTTTACACTGAACATCTCGCAGATGTGACGATGATCTCTCCATGACTTCACATCTGACATGATGAGTACGATGAGGATCTAAAATGAGCAATGGTGTAGAGGTCACTTGCTTTATTGAGGAGCCACCCACAGGATGTGTTCACCTCTTTTCTATTAGCAGTTGTTCTGACACAGGATGGCCATCAGATGCTCCAGAGGAGCAGAGCAGCATTCCATCTGATGCCATTATTCGTTATCTGTATGGGCCTGGCGAGCTGGAAGGTGGTGAATGGCATGCGAGATACCCTTGCTGATTGATAGATTTCCACAGACCCGACAAGTATGCCAAGGCAGCTGCTGGGCAGCTTATACTGTACACCATCAGGAGTGCTCAAGTTGTGTAGATGTCTTCTCCACCAGGGGCCATAAGTGCAGTCATGTAGGGTGTGCCACCATCACCATGGGGTAGATTGTACTCAATACCATGTGTACATGCGAACTCCAGCTCAAAATGTCCCAGTGTCCGTCCAAGCTAGTCACTCCTGCGTGCATGCCTCACAGTCGCAGCACATCCCTGGATGAGTCACATCATCGATCCTGCTTCTGGCTATGACGTACGTGGAATCTGTGTCCATCTGGAGATACTCGAAGCTGTCATGGGCAATGTACCGATCCAGGAAGTCAGAGAGGACCGCCAACATTCTCATCTTCTCAAACTCATACATTGCTATTCCTACCTGGAAAGGATGTCGATTAGTGATTTTAGCTTTACGACTTTGTAGATAGTAGGACCTTGCTATGGACACAGTTACCTAGTAACTTGTAGAGATCTACCAAGAGCTTTTATCCACTTTTCCTGATGGCGAGCCTCCTTAACACCATTCAGCAACAAGCACTCGAAGGGTTTATGTGGCTTGTAGTCACCATGAGTGATGTACCACTTGAGTGTCGGTACATACACGAACTTTCTGAATGCTATCAGGGCATAGCCAAAAAGTGTGATATGCTACATTACACGCACCTGCTAGCATTATCCCTGATATGAATAGATTTTGTCAATCTGAAAATAAGGACTTAAATCTAGATATGGCTAATAATAAGATGGTTATGTCAAAATTACAATATTCGATGAGATTTTTTATCGACATCGTAGTGTGCATCTCTAGATATCTGCTCATTGTACCATTGATCAAATTCAAGCAGTTCATTTGCTTTCATATTTTGTATGCTGAATACCTCCCTCTCGGGAAAGGGTATTAACTTACCCCAATACTAAGGTGAGTTCCACTGATGGGGAAATATTCCCTTGCACACAGGAAGATCAAAAGCATCGCCGACCTTACGTAATGAAAGAGGAAAAAAGTTAATGGAATCAATGAAACGAATTGTTCCTATTTCAAATAAGAGAATTGAACAGCCATGCATGATGATGTTTGAGGGTTTTAGATGAAGGTTAATGCGCTTGCATACGCATTGGAGGGTTAAAAGTGAATCATATGCACGCGCATTATGTGCAATAATGAGGTGGTCAGAGAAAACATAATTTCGTCGGATACATTTAGTACCACGCTTAGATTTTATGCGTGTTAACCATTTAACAAACTGATCCATAACATCTAACCTGTGAAAGCGAATATATCCATTATTCATGCCTCGCTGACACATAGCACACTTAGCTTTGAGTGGCTGCTCAATGCATGTGTCACAGCATACGTTCGCTACCACGAGATTAACTTTATGTTCGCCGACAATATTAGTGTTGGTATTGTTAAAGGGTTCTAAATAAGTTTCAGTATCATAAATGATGTATTTTGATAAGATTCGTACATTAGATCCTCATCACCCATTTTCCTGGCACGCGCATATGATAATGATAAAGCAGTTTCTTTAATTACTTTATGAAAACAAATATGTTCTTCATTAACAGTGAACTTCTCTTTACATGCATGACATTTAGTCATTCCGCATACGTGTTCATCACCCCCTTTAGGTACATGTACAAAGCAGAGGGCACAGGCCTTTACGATTTCGCTTTGTCCCATTTGCATGATGATTTGTCATACATCGCTCATTATAAAACTTATGATGACAATCATTACATATTATCATATGCGATGCGACTGTAGAATTGCATGCATCGATACCTGATTTAGCAAAGGAACATAGGCGCTAGAGTGCTATGCAATCGTGAGTATTACTATATGATACATCGCAATGGGGACAGTAATTGCACACCATAAGAAATGCTGCGATAGACCTTATTAATGAAATGTGATTATCGCGTTTCGAATGTAAAAAATATATTGATGGTAGAGTGGAAGTAGAGGCGCTATCGAATAGACATTCGTGCATTGACTCGGAGTAGACGCGGATACTAAATTCATTGCCGAAATGTTGTTAAAATTTCAACCAGTCAGTGCTATTAATCTCGCATTCAGAAATACAACATGCTGCATGATACTCACGCGCCATATGCGTCTGATATGTTTTATTTTGTCTCAAATTGTGCCATTCGTGTTTAGTGATCTGATTTTTTTGTTTTCTCGATAAATTTTATGCCTAAATATATACCAGCTGCAAAACTGAATGGATATTTGGCACGGTCAGACATAACACATTTTTTGACACACTTGTACTCGTCTTTATCATCGCAATGTATATTGAGCAGATTTAAATCCTTACGCTCGAAAGCACTGCGGTGAATATCATGCCGACTGCCAGAGTTGTAGCCCTCAATGTGAAAAACATGAAATTCAAAGCCATCTGATAGCTTGCAGTTTATATAGTCCGAATAATTGATCAGACCACCACCTACCTGAGGTTGGATAGGAGCGGATGCAACATCATTATATAAGAGGAATTGATCATTATTGATCGATAGATCATGGTCATCATGTAACAAATATTGATTATGATCATTATTGGTAAGTGGAATGCATGCAGATATTTTATGCATAATGTTCAGCACGTTTTTCACGATTCACCATTCTGTTTGATCGAAGATAGGCACTTGTCGTGTAGGAACATTTACATCTAATACATCAATGAACTGAGGTTGTGTAGAAGAAGGTACACCTTCATGCGGTAAACAGTCAGATATTTGCCGCATAATATTCACATCCATTGTGATGTCAATAGGAGCGGGTACGATGTCACTATCTAAATAATCAGTTAGAAATTGATCACTATTGCTAAATAGCTCAGTGTCAACATGCTGCAAATATTGATTAAGATCATCATTAGTGAATGGAATGCATGCAGATATTTGCTGCATAATGTTCGCCACGTCATCGCTAGTTTTGTTTTGAACGACACATTGCTCTGTTTGATCGAAGATAGGCACTTGTCATGTAGGCTTATTTATATAGTTTGTATATTCCATTATGTCACCGAACTGAGGTTGGGTAGGAGAAGGTACAACTTCGTACGGTGAACAGTCAGATATTTGCTGCATAATATTCGTATCCATCACGATGTCGTTAGGAGCGGGCGGGTATGATGTCACTATCCAACAGATCTAATAGATATTGTTCATTGTTTATGAATAGATCAAGGTCAACATGTTGCAAATATTGATCAAGCTCATCATCGGTGAATAGAATGCATGCAGATATTTGCTGCATAATGGTCTTCACGTCATCGCTAGTTTCATTTTACACGATTTGCTTTTCTGTTTGATGGAAGATAGGCACTTGTTGTGTAGGCTCATTTATATAGTTACCATATTCCAATACACCGACATACTGAGGCTGGTTAGAAGAAGGTACATCAGCGTGCAGTGAACAGTAAGATATTTGCTGCATAATATTCGCATCCATCATGATGTCATTAGGAGAGGCACTTGATGAGCATGGTCAAGTATGCTTTCACATGGTGTCTGATACATGCGTTGTGTAGTGTCATTGTTAAAGGCCATGCAATCCTCATCGGCCATCTGCTTTAAGATCACAATAATAGCATTCTCCTGTTCATTTAGTTTATCATCCATAGAAGGTACATCAGTGTGCCGTAAACAGTCAGATATTTGCTGCATAATATTCTCATCCATCGTGATGTCGTTAGGAGTGGGTGCGATGTCATTATCTAAATAATCAGTTAGAAATTGTTCATTATTGCTCAATAGCTCAGGGTCAACATGCTGCAAATATTGATTAAGATCGTCATTAGTAAGTGGAATACATGATGATATTTGCTGCATAAAGTTTGCCACGTAGTCACTAGTCTCGTTTTGAACAATGCGTTGTTCTGTTTGATCGAAGATAGGCACTTGATGAGCATGGTCAAGTATGCTTTCACATGGTGTCCAATACATGCATTGTGTAGTGTCATTGTTTAATGCCATGCGATCCTCGTCGGCCATCTGCTGTAAGATCACATTAATAGCACTCTCCTGTTCATTTAGTTTATCATCCATAATTGTGCGAATAAATCGATATCCTAACACTAAATGGTAAAATATAGTTCACTACTTGCTTTAAGAAACAAGATTACTATCGAGAATAAGTTCGCTATATATTGACAGCTTCTTTACACATTAAACTCTCATTATTTATTTTATCACAATTCTATTAATGTCTTCAATCAATTTTATAGCATGTAGCCGTCGATACATGCGTTTATGTTAAATCATATTGCTTTTATACTAACTAGAACCCATTTTGTTCATGCTGGTGGTCACTGTGCACGATTGTTCATGCATGTGTTCGCTATTGTTCATAAGTGGGAGCTGTATGCTATTGTTCATCAGTGGGTGATGGACGCTATTGTTCTAAATGAGTGGGTGGCTGCTATTGTTCATGCAGGTGGCCGCTGGATGCTATTGTTCTAAATCCTGATTGGTCGAGATAGGGTCAAATATCACAATTTAATACCATATAAATTACAAAAGTCATAAAATGTTATTTTCTGATTTTTCAAACCTAAATCGTGGTGCAATGGTGGTTTAAACGAATATTTTTTATACTAATTTGACATAGGAAGTTTTAATTTGCGTTAGTTTCAAAATATTCATTAGATATAATATTTTAACATTTTGATTTTTCAAACCTAAATCGTAGCACAGTGGTAGTTGTGTTATGTTGACGCATGTATAAATGTGCAGCCGCCTGTATAGCACAACATTTTTTTGACTGCCACTTTAAACAATCTCCTTAAATACAATAGATACACAATTATTATCTATATAATATTATACATACAACATCGATAAGTTTATATATATATTACCCATGTAATGCTGTATTTCGCTCTGATTTTTGAAAATTAAATGACTGGTGAAATAGTTTCAAAATATCTTTTTAACCACGAGGTGGGGGGGGGGGGGACGCCGCCGCCCACCTAATTAATACATTAAACACAGCAAGAACATAATCAACGCATGCATGTTAATACCTATTTAAAAACACATTAATATATGCATTAACACATCATAACAGACAATAGCCGGTAGCCGGATATTTAGAGCGGACACCTGCATGAACAATAGCAGCCACCCGCTCATTTAGAATAATAGCAAATACCCACTCATTTAGAACAATAGTATACAGCGTACACCCGCTCATTTAGAATGATAGACTCCACCTACTCATTCAAAACAATCAATCAGGACGCAGTAGTTCAGTAGGTCAAGAGCGCATTTGCATAACAATAGCAGCCAGCGTCCCCCTTGACTACTGGCGTTGTGGTATTTCCTGATTGTTGGGATAGTTTGACTGGAAGTGTCCTCTTCTGCACTGATAACACACAGTTAGTCTAGATGCACGTGGTGGTTGACGCATCTGTTCAGCCCGCTGCTGGGCTGGTTCAGTGTTGGCTAGCTTTCTCATGTAATCTGGATCATGCATGCGCGCACCACCGCATGCTGAATTGTTGCTAGGTGAACTATGTTTTGAATTACGTGAACTACGGAATGAATGTTCTGAATTATGTGTATGTGCTGAACGTGACTGAAAATGGGGTTGACCCATCTGTGGCCTGAACTGATGATCGCCCACATGGCGTTGGAATGTGTCACACTGGCGAGCGTTATACTGAATGCCATGATTGTCGTGTCAGATGTTGTAGTCCAGGAGCTAAAGCTAGGTCAGAATCGTGACGTAGCACACCCAGTATTCGGAAGGTCTGACACTTGCTGTGGCTTGGGGGACATGTCCCACACATTTTAAGCCCTGTTGTACAAACAAATTGTGGTAGCACTAATTAGTTATCCTGATTTCTTTGCATAGGGGGTCTAGGCTTTGGCTGTATCCACAGTGCACACCGATATAAGCATGATCGTGTCATAACTCAAAGTAATATCGTATTAGATTCAGCATATATGATATTTAGACGGATATCGACCTAACATATATCCAACAAGAAAATTTCCAACAAGAAAATTTCAAAGAGGTGTGTATGTACGTGAATAAATTGCAACAGCTGTTCAAATCCTTTAAAGTTGAGTCAAGCTCGAAATCACACCTGTTCGCATTTTGGAACTCATATATTCATATGGTAGAGCTGCTGCTTGGATCCATAAGAGCTGAGAGAACTGGAGATTGGCAGGCACACCTATCTGCTACTGCTGCTATGGCGCCATATTTCTACAGCATGGACAGAACCAATTATGCAAGATAGCTGCCAATATATCTTGCGGACATGAAGATGCTTCCAAGTACACATCCCCATGTACATGAACAATTCTTGAATGGAAATCATTCCGTAAGTCGCTCACACCATCCATTCAATCAAGTGTGGACAGATATGGCCTTAGAGCAATCGATTAATTTGGATTAAAAAAAGCGAGGTGGTATTATTGGAATAACACAAAAGCCAGGAGCTCTGGAGAGGTGGTTTTTAACTAGCCACGAGAGGGCAGCCATAACAACGGTCACAAAGCAAATGTGTGGGTTACAAGATAGTCACATGTTTGGAGTACATAAGGAAATGGGGACTAATCGAATGAACAGGGATGAAACCGATGTGCAGAAGATACTTTCGATGTTCTCATCAGATATAATGACCAATCCCTTTAATATTGCGGAAAACGACGACAGCGAGTGTCTTCCGCTTGTAAACATTGCAACTGGCGTGGTATTGCCTAGTGAAATCGCCAAGAGACTTGTTTCCGCCTGTGACATTGGTAAGGAGATTATGGACAATTTTGTTCAGGAGCGGCTGGACACTAACAGGAGAAGCTTTTGGGACACGTTGCCACACTTAAAACTTAAAACATTTGCCAGCCTAGCACAGAAGAAAAAACTCAAAACAATTGATGAAAAAATTCACAATGTGAGATCTGACCGCGAACTATTTGGTCGATTAATTATTGCCGCAAGGTCCAGAGATGTTGATTTAAAACTAGTGATGACGTATGAACTGTCTGCTGTTCCACTATCATTGTCACATACGGATGGGACTCTAAGAAAGAATGTGAAAAGTGTTTTGTTAAGTGAACTAGAAAAGGAAGTAAATGTTGATGGACGGCTTCCACCTGTTGACAAGACAGGCGCAACAGCTTATGTAGTAGATGGCATGGCAATTGTGCAAATGGTTAAAACTGGAGGTACGTCTACAGTTGGAGAATTGGCTGATAAATACTGGCACATCTTTACAGTTCCACTGAATCAAGAAGACTGCAACAGAGTAGATATAGTTTTTGACAGATATGATAGACTGGAATCTCTCAAAGCGGAAGAGCGGCTAAAACGTGGGTCATCAACAGCATTGGAAGTAAAGATTGCTGGAGAAAATACTCCCGTTCCAAAGCAATGGGCCAAGTACATCAGCAATCCAAGCAACAAAAGTAACCTGGTTGCATTTCTCAGCAAGCGGTGGCGTGATACTGGTCCAAATATGCTATCTGCCGACAATTGCGTCATTCTTGCTGGTGGCTTTAACGATGGAATGGATGTTGTTGTCATTTCAGCGAACAATTCGTCGTATTTGGAAGAACTTCGATCAGATCACGAGGAAGCAGATACGCGTATGATGTTGCACGCGCTACACACTTCAAAAGACCACATGCGTGTTGTTATACAGTCTCCTGATACAGACGTGGCAGTACTTAGTATATATACGTATCGTTCGCTTCACTGTTCTGAACTATGGTTCCGTACGGGCACAAAGGACAAATTGCGATACATACCAATACATACAGTTGCTCAATTACTGGGCCCAGCTATCTGTCTGTCTTTGCCTGGGTTTCATTCTCTTACAGGTTGTGATAGCACTAGTGAATTATTTGGAGTCGCTAAGAGAAAATCATTCAATCTCTTAAAGTCATCTGAATGTCATCAGCTTAGCTTAGCCCAACTCGGCGAACATGTTGACTTATCACCGAATACTGCAATTCTATGTGAGAAATTTGTCTGTGAGTTGTATACCACCAGGGATGTGGGAAAGACAGCTGATGAAACCCGTTATTGGCTCTTTTGTCAAAAGAGACAAAGAAATGAAAATCTTCCACCTACATTGAATAGTCTAAAGCATCACACCGAAAGGGCCAATTTTCAAGCTCTTGTTTGGAGACGTTCATTGCAAGCTGTTCAGAATCTTCCATCTCCAAATGGACATGGCTGGAGTATAGTGGATGGTCTACTCAAGCCTGTTCTAATGTCAAAGGATCCTGCTCCATTTGGATTAATTGAACTCACATCATGTAGATGTCAAAAGTCTGCCTGCAAAAGAACAGATCTCTGTCAATGCAAGGCTAACAATCTACTCTGCACTGAAGCATGCCTTTGTATGGGAGGTGAAATGTGTGACAATGTTCAGCATACAATTGTCGAAGATGACTCTGACACGGATGAGTAACATTCTCTCATTTGCTCACGTGATAAATATGTCCTGCCAGCTTGTGTAGACATGCACTGCATGTCAGTTAAAAGTTTAATTATGAAAAATGTAGAAAACATGGACATTGTTGTAGCTAAGGTATTGCTAGTCACAAGAAGACCTAAGTGCCCCAATATGTACAAAGCAACATACGGGTGTCTTAAACGAGGTTGATTATGTATAAATCTGCGATATACGATCACTCCTTTCCATTTTGGTTAAGATTGTATTGATATAACATGCGCTTAAGTTTGTGAAAAATTTACCATTGTGAAAATTGTCTGAAAACTACATTCAACACCTATTGTAAATGGGCTTCTCACGGGTTAGTGATACCACAATTTTGTTGTACAACACGGCTCAGAATACACCCAAGACATCGGTCTAGCATAATATAGAGACAAACCTTCTGAATACTGGGTGTGCTACGAAACCATTCTTCTAGACCCCTTTTGAAAATTGGCTCCCGGACTATTGTAATTATCATGATGTTTGGATTGCTGACTAAACGTGTGGTTTGGTCTGTCAGCTGCACAAACATTGCTTCTGAATGATGCAATGTGCGGTTACACTTTGATTCCATTGACTAAGTTTGGAATTTATAAATACCCGTAACAATTTAGATACTATATTGTAATTAAATGATGAGATTCTTCTAATTTCTTGTCGAAGTTCCGGAGCTATACATATATGTCTTCTGGTAAGACCACTTTTGAGGAAGTTTCTTTGCGTCGATTTCTGCAGTGGAAGTTAAAAATTACATAATAGTACATTGACATGATCATTTTATTTGACCACATATTTTACAGGTGGCACGGATATCACACAATTCTTTGTCTAATTGACTGGAGGGGCTTGCGTGATAAGATTTCAAGGTAATTGGTGTACTTGAGCGACGGGAAACTTCATGACGTCTATTTATTCAGGAACATGAGTGGCATGACCTCTATGATTCATGGACATCTACTTTGAACGCATTTTCCAACACTTTGTTGGTACTAAATTCATTGCAGCGGTTTGTTTGGAAAGTGACCGATATAAAGTGTGCGTAGCACGGCGAGATTGAATCCTGCGAATTCGAACAGTCAAGCAGTCGCGATCTAGATCGGTCAAATTATCAGTAGAGTATTCAAAGAAGGGTTTGAGAATGGAAGTTATGAATTACTATAATACATAATAATCTCCTTACATAAAACAGGTTAATATAAGCTAAATCTAGTCAATCTCAAACCTCATTCGATTGACCGTTCATATACTAAAAACCCTCGACCACCATAGCAAGCCAACTGTGTCGCTAACGTGAAACGAGGAAACTAACTATGCCGCTCTAATTCAATTATCACCAAAGTGTGACAACGCTTTTATTGTAATCATTTGTCCGTATCGTACGCCATCCTAGATAGTTTGGTTGTTGAAGACAATCGACTAATTTGTGAAGAATTCAAGTATTAGTTTAGTAAGTGGCTCTCCACAAAACATACATTCCGTCAGAAACGTTCGTTGATAATAGACGTGTTTTAGATCAGTTTAATTTGCGTCCATTATTGCGTTTGCGACAAAATTATATTGCTTAAGTGAGACTAGAGTTTAAAGAACAGTGTTATTTGATAATGGTTTTCTTTAAACTATTTTTAATATTTTCCGTTGGAGGTTCGTTCGCGTGCATCAAGCACTAGCTTTTCCGTTAGTAAAATCGTTGCTCTTGTCGGCCATTAGTGTTGTCTTGTTCGTTCGTATTTGGCGCCAATTTTCCAAAACATCTTTTTATTTTTTCGTTTATTTGCTGTGCTCCCCGAGTCGTAACTATAAGGTATTGTTATTAAATTATTTTAAAACTTGTTTAAACCTTTTTGATAATTTTTCTTTTGATGTTCGTTTGCGTGCTTTAAAACACTAGATTTTTCGCCATTCAAACAGCTGCATTTTTCGGCCATTAGTGCTAGCCTTGATCGTTTTCGACACCAATTTTCGAAAAAAAAATTCTTTTCAGTTTGCTTAGTTGGAATTTTCGCGAATTTTACCGAAGGGGACGACACAGCACTGGTATACTGGTAAAGTTTACTCAGCATTACTAGGCCTATTCTACCTCTTCTCTCTCTACACTTCCGTCTTTCACAGCCTACTCTACTCATCTCCTTCACACACACTAATCCTACTGCATTCTATCCTATCTCTCATACTGTATCTTCTAAATTTTCCTACTGCACACTACCTTCTAAATAACTCACACCGTAGGGTAAGAAACATGGAGGAAGCTGACTTCCTCAAACAGCTTCTTGAAGTGGCGCATGATACTGGTGGTGGTCCACTGGCCACAGCCAACCCAGCGCCAAATGGTCGCAAAGACAGTGACGTAAGCGCTGCCAAGCAGTGCGCCACTGGTGGTCCATGCAGGGGTGGGGAGGGAATTTCCTGGGAGGGAGCGAGTGAGGGGGTTAGCGTGGCAATGGGAGAGCTCTCCCACGAACAGGTGGCCCAGCAAGTGGTGATTCTGGAGAGCAATCTCCAGAACACACCACAAAGCACCCCTAAGAAGGGTGGTGGTACACCAGGCCCCAAAAGGAAACGGAGGATCGGGGTGTTAGAGGAGGGGGAGGATGTGGGAGGAGGGGAAGGCACTCCCAGCAAGAGGTCTCGGGACAAGGGGGGTTCCCCAGCGGGAGGGAGAGTCCCAACCATCGCGCAGAGCGGGGGTTCCCCGGGTGGTGCGCCCAGTAGTGAAGGGAGGGAGGTGAGCCATAAGGGGGGTGGGGGCAGAGAGATGGTACCCAGGGAAGGAGGGTCAGGGTCAAGGGACTCGCGGGCGATGATTTTGCGGGGTTAACCCGCATGGTAATCTATAGGCTACTGTATGCCATGGTGGGCATGCTGGCAGGCCTGGACAAAGAGGACGCGGAGGTTTTAGTAACCTCCACCAGTGAAAGGCAGTTACAAAAGCTGCTGAAAATTACAACGATAGGCAGCCACGTGGTGTCTATTGAAGAATACACCACCAAAAACACCAGACAAAGCAACGCGGTAGGTGTCATATCGGGAGTCCCAAGGGACTTCACGAATGACGACATAAAGGAAGAAATGAACTAGCAGGGGGAACACAAAGTGGAATGGGTGGGTCGGATTGGCGGAACAGCCAGACCGACCTATGCAGTGAAACTGGTGTTCAATTCAGATGCACTACCAAGTAAGGTTAAACTGGGATGGATGACCTTCAAAGTCAAACCATACATCCCAGAGCCCGTCAGATGCTTCAGATGCCACCTGCTGGGTCACGTGGCCAAGCACTGTAGAACCAAAGCCAGCGCATGCGTCAACTGTGGAGGGAATCACAAACGTGAGGACTGCCAGCAGACCCCCCCCCCCCACTGTAGAAATTGCAAGGGGAACCACAGTGCCGCATATCGCGGATGCCCGGCTTTGCAAAAAGCCAAGGACATCCTCAAGGTTAAAACGACAGATCAGGTCTCATATGGGGAGGCCAAGAAGAGGGTCACCCAGCAAATAAGCAGGGGAACTGAACAGCCAGCTGGAATACCAGCACCTGGACCAGCCACAACTCTTGAAAGAACAACATGGCAGAAAAGGGCTGAATCCGTAAGGAGGAAGCTGGCCACTCCTGCTTGGGAGTCCGGCCAACAAAGCCTGTAAACAGGCCAAAAGGCAAACACAAACGCCTAAAAACCGGCCTGCAAAGGGCCTAAAGTCATAGGCAGTAGCAGGGGCTGAAACCAAAGGGCTGAACCAATCGGCACATTGGAGGTAACACTAGTGGAAAAACAGGTTAACAAACCTGTGAACCCCACTAGCAGTACTAGCAGCTGCAGTGACCCGCCGGCCGAGATTACCAGAGGGACACCAACGAGCGAGGTAAGACCCACCCCGATTGGTGGAGATCATAAAATTGTTTTAAATGTCCAAACTTTCAGACTGATCATAGCGACGATCATATCATCAGTTTGCATTGACAACGAGGCAGCCAGGAACAAGGTTGATGTCGACGGTCTCGTTGCGAAATTCGTAGAACTTTTCTCCTCTCCAAACTAATCATGGGGGTCAAAATTCTTCAATGGAACGTTCGAGGCACCCGGTCTAATACCAACCTTGACGAATTGTGGAACACATTCCACAACGAGAATGACCACCCAGATATTATATGTCTACAGGAAACCCGTCTGAAACCCAACCAGGATTTCAAAAGGTACAACTACAATGTCGAAAGACAAGACCATACCGTAGAATCTGCAACCACCTCTAGGGGTGAAGGCGGTGGCGGCATAGCGACCCTCATAAAAAGTAATCTTTCCTACAAAAGATTGCCACAACGTGAGAGTAGCGTAGAGCACCTTACAATAGAAATAGAAATCAATCACGAAACTATTAATATTGTAAACGTCTATAGTCCCAAGTTGCACTCTTCCTCGGACTATGACAAGCTCCTTGAAGGCCTAGAAGGTGAAACAATACTTCTGGGCGACTTCAACTCCCACCATGCCCTAGAGGGGGGGGGGGGAGAGCAAAACCACGAACTCCAAAGGCCGAATAATAGAACAGGTTATTGACAACTATAACCTGTGCCTACTAAATGACCATAGACCCACCAGATATAACTCTAGTGATGGGGAATGGTCGGTCTTGGACCTTTGCCTCATAACACCTGGCTGTCGACCAACCCCCAGCTGGGACATCCAAGACCAGCTCCTCGGCAGCGACCACCTCCCTATCAAAATACAGATAGGAAGCCTACAGAGCAAGAACGAGGCGCCACTACACAGGAACAATTGGAATCTGAAAAAGGCCAACTGGACTGAATACAAGCACATAATGGCCATGGAGCTGGAGACACCGATCACTAGTACCAGTACCGAGGAATATTATGAGCAATGTATGGGGATTCTCTACAAGGCTGCCAACTCGGCCATCCCCCAATCAAGGCCAGACAATAACCCAAACACAAACGCGTGCCTTGGTGGAACAGAGAGTGCCAAGAAGCAGTAAAGCTCAAGAAAATAGCCTGGAATAGACTAAAGAGAAACTTCAGCATTGAACGCCTAGTTGAACACAAGAGACTCCAAGGTAACAAGAACCATCAAAAAAGCAAAACGCGATCACTGGCGACAATACTGCTCTGAAATCACTCGGTTCACACCCTCAAGCCAAATATGGCGCAAAGCGAAAGCTATTGCCAGCGAAAAAAACAAGTCCAAAAACCCCTACCCACCCTCATAGCAAATGGGGTAATGCATGCCAATGACAAGGAAAAAGCTGAAGTGCTTGCCACAGTTCATCGCAACCAGTAGCAATGATAACCATGACCATGACTTCGTAGCAACCAAAACAAAGGTCGATGAGCATATCAATCACCTGTTCAGCTCAGGGAAATGCGAAGATCTTAACAACCGAGACATCAACAAAACTTTCAACAGAATGGAGCTTGAGCAAGACCTTGGCAGAGGCAAAAGCTCCTCACCAGGTGAGGATAGCCTGAAATACGACATGCTTCGTAATATGCCAATGGAGGGTAAACAAATGTTACTCAATCTCTACAACATCGTATGGAGCGCTGGAAAAATGCCCTCAGTTTGGAAAACTGGGATTGTGGTTCCTATCCCAAAACAAGGGAAAGACAAAACTGACCCAAGATCATACCGACCAATCTCCCTGACGAGCTGTCTATGCAAAGTCATGGAGAGGATGATCAAAAACCGTCTAGAACATGAGTTTGAACATAACGGTCTACTCCATCCTTGGCAGAGTGGCTTCAGAAAGGGCAGACGCACTATAGACCACCTAGTCAGACTGAGTGAGGCAGCCAAGAAAACCCTAGATGCGGGAAGAGGAAACACAACAATAGGAGTTTTCTTAGACGTTGAGAAAGCCTTTGATATGATGTGGCGAAACGGAGTCCTAAAAAAGCTCTATGACTTTAGTTACCGTGGCCACATCCTATTCTGGATACGAGATTTTCTCGATAACAGAAGGATTAGCGTCCGCGTTAATGGACAAATGTCTAGGGAACAAACATTGGAAAGCGGCACCCCGCAGGGTGGTGTAATAAGTCCCCTACTGTTCAATATCATGATGAGTGATCTACCCAAAGACATTGAAAAAGACCATGCACTGGGTCCCAATGCAATAGGCGGGTCTATTTTAGCTGATGACACAGCATTGTGGAACAAATATGCGAAGATAGACCGTGCACGAAAGACCATGCAGAAAGTTCTGGACATAGTCTCACGGTGGTGCAAAAAAAATGGTTTCAAACTGTCTGCGGAAAAAACAGTTCAAATCAATTTTACCAATGTTAAATACATAGGCCATGATGCAAATCTGTACCTCAATGGACAGAAAATCAAGACATGTGCTAAAGCCAAATTCCTGGGACTAACATTTGACGGAAAGCTCACGTGGAACCCCCACATTAAGAGTCTGAGGGAGAGATGCTTCAAGCAATTAAATCTCCTTCGCTCATTAACAAAGCACACCTGGGGTCCAGACCTGCCGAGCATGCTTATGCTATACCGCGGCCTAATCCTGTCAAGGATAGACTATGGATGCGAAGCATACGCCACGGCGAGCAAGTCACTGTTAGAAACCATTGACACCCTCCATACAAAATGCCTGCGTATTTGCTGTGGTGCCTCACAAAGTAGCCCTCGAGATGCAATCAACCTAGAGTGTGGAGAAATACCATTAGATCTGCGAAGAGAGGAATGGCTTTCTCAAATTCTGGACATACCTACAAAGCTCTTCACCCACCCACCCTACCAGGGAGGTATGTCTTCCATGCAAGGAGCACCTAAGACACAAGGTGCTGCCCAAAATGACCAAAAAGACCAAACCACCAGGCCTGTTAATGACATAGCTCGCTAGTGCCACTGAACTGGTAAACGTCGAAATAGAAAGCTCAAGGCCGGCTCCTGACCCGACATGGCTACTTCCGCAGATCAAGGCGCATGGCAGCCTATCCTCACAGATAAGCAAGAAAGACCCACCAGCGCTAATCAAGAGCTACGCTCTGGAAGACATCGACAACAGATGGAAGGATCACAGGAAAATCTATACCGACGCCTCCAAAATGCCCAACTCCGGCGAATGCGGAGCAGGAGTAGTCATAGGCGACCAGGAAGAAGTCCTCAAGTACAAGCTTCCGAATCACCTTTCAATATATACAGCCGAACTGGTGGCAATTAAAAAGGCTCTAGAATGGATTAAAACAGCAAATCCAGGCAAATACGTTATACTCACAGACTCACTAAGCTCGGTGAAGAGCTTCAAATCTAGCAGCAGCAAGAGCAGGGACAACCTAATCACGGAAATCCGGCAGCTGTATGCAACTGTGGTGACTGACAACAAAACTGTGGTCATCGACTGGGTCCCAAGCCATGTTGACATTAAAGGCAATGAACAGGCGGACGAGGCAGCCAAGCAAGCGCTCAAAGATGGAACTATGACCAGCATAGGACTCTCAAAGTCTGAAGCAAACGCCCTAGTCAAAAGGCACATCAACAGCAAATGGTAAAGACAATGGGACGAAACACAACCGGCAGATTCCTGTTCAGAATCGTCTCTGGAGTCAAACGCAAATACCAAAACAACATCCCAGGACGCCAAGGCGACATTGTATTACGCCACATCAGAATGGGTCGGATCAGCGTTAACCAGATATGGAAAAAACTCAACCTGTCAGACACAGACCAATGTGAGGTCTGCAAGGAGACTGAAACTCTAGACCACTTCTTCCTACGGTGCGCCAAGGCGACATTGTATTACGCCACATCAGAATGGGTCGGATCAGCGTTAACCAGATATGGAAAAAACTCAACCTGTCAGACACAGACCAATGTGAGGTCTGCAAGGAGACTGAAACTCTAGACCACTTCTTCCTACGGTGCACTGAATATACAGGCATTAGAAAGGAACTCATCAATACGCTGAGAAAGGGAAACTTCAATCTTGACCCTGTAGAAGACATTATAGCGATGCGTGACCGACAGATCAACCACGAATTAATCAAGTTCGTGCTTGCATCGGACAAACACATCACATAAACAGAACACATTTTGTTTAGCATTCATTAGGCCACATCAGTCTTATTCATGCGTGTTGATAAGCTGTGGTCGCAATGAATAATCTTACAAATTTGACCAGTAAATGTTAGTGTTAAATTATACCACATCAGTCTTATTCAAGCGTGTCGATAAGCTGTGGTTGTAAATGTTCAAACGAGCTTGCAAACACTTAAACAAAATATAATTAATATATTAGTTAGAGCTAAACTACGCCACATCAGTCTTATTCAAGCGAGTCGATAAGCTGTGGTCGTAAACGTTCAAACGAGCTTGCAAACACATACAGACAAAATATAATCAATATACATATGCATGCCTGAGTCATGAATAAAATATGTTTATAAACATTCGCATTGAATGTTTAGCATTCATTAGGCCACATCAGTCTTATTCCTGCGTGTTGATAAGCTGTGGTCGCAATGAATAACCTTACAAACTCGGCCAGTAAACGTTAGGGTTAAACCACGCCACATCAGTCTTATTCAAGCGTGTCGATAAGCTGTGGTCGTAAACGTTCAAACAAGCTTGCAAATACTTATAAACGAAATATAAGTAACATACTCGTGCATGCCTGTGTCATGAATTGATGACCCAGAGTATGTGAGTACATGCCCCAAAACACCTGTCCACACTGTCTGTGTTCTTTTGTTCTCCTTCTTTTTCTTTCAGCATTGTTCCCCTCTTTTTCTTTCAGAGCCAGAGCCGGAGCTAAATTGCGGCAACGAACACAACAACGACAGATTGGCAGACAGACAGATGGAGGACTGGAACGAACAACAGATGGGCCTGCCTGCCGTAGGCAGGTATGCTTGTCTGTCAAACGGACTGACAAACCAATCAACAAATGGACAGACTGATGGACAATTCTGGGCACAGCAAGCTGCTGGAGTACGCTTAAGCAATGTGCGTGGCCCCACTTGCTCAGTCTTCTCGGATGGGACTTTAAATTGAGGTCCCGTCATACAGTGCTCATCACTGTGTGAACGTGAGATAGGGTTAGGTAGGCAAGCAATTTCGGCATAATCAAAGTAAACCGAATGCTGAATGGAATCAATCATTCAATCAAAATCAATCAAGTGTGCGCTGGTGCCTGCTCGGATGATGGCCAGAACAGCAAATGGGTCCCAGGACCCGAATGACCCCACACCCCAACCTCCCCACTCCCCCCAAAGGGGCCGGGAGGTCTTTGACCCAAAGCCCCCCCCCTCCCTTGGGTACATCAGGTCATAAGACCGCACGCCCCCCCCCCCCCCGACCCAGCACCTACCCCCATCCCTTCCCCACCCCCGTTAGGTCCAGGTTAGGCCCTCCCCAACCCCCACGCCCAAGCATGAGGAGCAACAGATGGTCAGGAACAGCAACATGAGACAAAATCGAGAGACAACAATCAACACACACACACACACGCACGCACGCACGCACGCACGCACGCACGCACGCACGCACGCACGCACGCACGCGCGCGCGCGCACACACACACACACACACACACCGACGTCACAAGCATTCCTAAGAATTCAACAGAAACCACAAAGGCTAGGCGTAGTATTACAACACACAACACACACGCTCTCCACACAAGAGAAGGACTGGGGTGGGGTGTGTTGGTGGGTTATATACTCCAGCTGAATCTCACTTCTGATGTCAACCGAACTAAAGACTCTCTAGTTTAAAGAATCATGACAACAAGTGGCTTTGGAGCACTGGAAATGTTCCAGTGATGAGAACAGGCCTCCGTGTTTGAAGAAAGTCACACAAACATGTCATTCGATGAGGCCTCAGAGTCGATATGTGTTGATATTCACAAAGATAATTTTATAGAGGTACTAAGAATAGTCGACGAGTCTGACTTACAGAGGATCTGATAGACAGAACCGATGGGAAAATCCGACGTTTTTACTAGTCTTAAAAAGCAGAAGCTGGAGAAGAAGTCAGGTTTTCCGGAAACCGGTTACGGACATGGACATCAACAGCGTGTCTGGATGTTGATACATGGAAAGCGTGAACAAGAGCGTCTCACTGGTGGAAGTACAATTTGCCCGTTGACGGCTACGGGCACAATTTACAAGGCGATACTAGTCTTCCGACGTGTTTGCATGGATATGTTTCCGTGTCGAAAATTCGCTATTCTAAGAGGCAGATAATTTATGTTCTGTGATGATTAAATTGGCAGAATTGGTGATTGATCCCTGGCGCTATGCGCAGAGGACATAACAGTGTATGCATGTAGTCTTTATTTCCGTGATTCTGGAATTGACTGAATCCAGAAAGTTATTGTATCACTAGATTGAGATCGCAACACAGAAACAAGAGCGAATGAAGATGTTATGTCCTGGATATAAATATTTGTGCTGACAGAACTGCACACACTTTACTGAGGCAATAACATAAATAGGTACGTTGTTGAAAGATCTTCCAACCGAATGTCACTGGAGGATATCGTTTCCTCTGACGAAGGAGAGTTCGCCGACGAACTGACAAGGCTAATAAATTTCTCCTTTCAGTACGAAGAGTGTCTATTTGGTCAATTTGGTCCACGGATATAACGAATTGTAATAGTAATTGCTTCAGCTGCCGACTGGCCACCTGGCGTGGTTGTCTTTTTTTAAAGCTCTTCGAATAACCAACCATGGAAGAATACGTGTTTCTCACGAAGATCAGTTGGAAACACTGGTTATTACTTCTTAATTTTCTAATAAACTGGTGGCGATATAATTGGTCACGCGGACGGCAGGCCAAAGATGAAAGCATTGTCACGAGGACTTGTAGTTTTCGGACTCAGAACTGTGAATGGTTCGCCTGGCCTTCACGGTCAAAGGTTACTTTAAAATGCATATATATATATATAATATAGTGTAATAAATTTCGGAGTCGATCAGTCCTTCCCGGAGCGGTCAGTTGACAGAAGCTGGCGCCATACCTCCGGTGTATGCATTTGTGTGCACTCTCTCCAGGCCCGGTGGCTGGGAGAAAGTTGCCGCGAGTGGTTGAGTTATTGAAGATTAAAGATTCTTCAATTAGCTTATGATGGATCGTGTCCATTTCCAGTAAACCTTCTTCCTGCGTAGACGCTGGCCACTTCCTGTCCACCACCAGTCACGCGCTGATTGCTTTCCTCATCTTAGA
>JAVVLW010003517.1:0-50000 GCA_034401795.1 Chaetoderma sp. LZ-2023a
CGTTGCTAAGTTACATGTGCTCTGTTCGGCAACGGAATCTTTTCCGTCCGGAAAAATGGCTACACCGAGCGATCGGTTTTTCCGCATCCCGCCGTTCCGCATTCCGCATACCGCGTGCAGGTAAATGGATGATGGAAAATAGTAAAGAGCGATCTGAAGTAGAAATATGATCTTTCAGCACTAAGAACTGGTAAATTATTGTCTTTCAGGGCTTAGAATTGACAACAAAATCAACTTTCCTCACTCACAATTGGTAAATGCTATCTTTCAGGGATTATGTTTGCCAAAAGGTCATCTCTCATGGCATGACTTTGTGAAATTCTATGCATCAATGATCAGGATTGGCAACATCATCCTTGAGTGTTCAAAAGTGGTAACAAATCATGTTTGAGGGCAGAAAATTATTTGTCAGCACTAAGAATTGGCAAATTTTTGTTTCAGGCCTAAGAATTGACAACAAAATCAACTTTCCTCACTCACAATTGGTAAATGTTATCTTTCAGGGATTAGGTTTGGGATAAGGTCATCTCTCATGGCATGACATTTGTGAAATTCCATGCATAAATGAACAGAATTGGCAACATGTCATCATTCAGTGTCATCTTTCAGGCATTAGGTTCTACAAAAGGCCATCTCTCATGGCATGACATTTGTGAAATTCCATGCATCAATGAACAGAATTGGCAACATATCCTCCTTAAGTGTTCAAAAGTAGAAATATCATTTTATCAGCAATAAGAATTGGTAAATTATTGTCTTTCAGTGCTTAGAATTAACAACAGATACCACTCCAGGTACATTACATTTAAGTGAAAGTGTATCAGGGTATGTAAATGCACATTAAATAATGTTGTCGTTCAAATTTGATTTGATTGTTATGCCATCTAATGTTTGATTATGTTGTACTGTGTGATTGTAGACGTGCTGCACGAGTTGATGACAAGGGGCCCACCATCGCTTAATCACATAAAAGCAATGAACATTAAAATATGTAGAGTGCTGCACTAAGACATTTTTATAATTGTTTAAGATGTCATAATTGAAAAATAGATTTAATTAAAGCACACACATGTACACGCCAAGTTGCCTATATTTATTTGAAAAAATGTATGTCTTGGTATATGTAAATACATTGCATTCAGGCAAAAATTAGGGTTGCATGTATTAATGGAAATTATACCAAAATGGTGTGGCTTGTCACCTACCACACCAAGCTAAGTTTATGCCATCATATATTGCTATATTACAACATAATTTAATAACTTGGTCACGATACTCATACTAACGGCAGAATATCAAAAGGAGAAAACGACACGAGGAAATGACAGAAATCTTAGCTCAGTATATCATTTTAAAATATCTGCTTGTCATTCTCCAAGACTAGATAGACGGAATCTACACTAAAACTAATACGTAAGAAGAAAATTCCAAATCCGGTAGCACGGCAGATATTTTAGTAACTGCTGTACAAATGAACGTTCATAAATCATAGATTTACACCTAACATAACACTAAATAAGCGTGCCAGTTTAAAAATAAGATAATGGGGAGCATAAAGGAAGAGTTACCGATTTAAATTCTGAGCTGACGACCATAAGGGCAACGTGTCCATTGATTAAATCAGTAATAAACGCAACGCAAAAGAGTGCGGCTTATAACAAATAAAATTATATATTTCCCACTGTCCGAACTGGCTGGATTTTTTTGGTAATATACCATTGCTTCTTCACCATAAATCTACTGTTAGAAATTCTGTTGCAATTTTGCCGAGGTGCACCTACAATTTTTTTAGATTGACTGGACTAGCGGCAGCAGCAGCTATCACATTGATAACGCGAATTCATAACAAAAATTGTATCATACACATTTCTAGATGAGCATAATTTTCAAACCCCCATATTTCCGAACCATATAACAAGATCGCTGTTATCATTGTGTTAAATAATACTGCTTGTAGGTCGATTGGTATGTTGTGTTCTCTCGATTTTTAACAATGCGTAAGCCTATATAGCTTTAGTGCCTTGTTTTCCGTTTCTTGCTTTGCACATCGAGAACGTTCCGTTGCATTTGAAGAGAGTTCCTAGATACAGATACTCGTTCATGACTTCAATTTCTTGATTGCCAATATAAAATATTTGATGTCAGACGGATTACTGGTCTGTCGGACTACTGACATTACATTGCGCAGATATTAGATTTAAGTTTAGTTGGCCCGCTAATCAATTAAATGTCCAGAAAAGAATCTTGTTAGATATGATTTATATAAATAAGGGTCGAATGATATTGATTATAAAATATTTTTAAAATTCGAGGAAATACGTACGTGGATAAAATGAATTATGTTAGTCCTACGGACCTACAGTATCATAATTATGGCATAGGCATACAGCTCTTGTCGCTCAGGCTATGTAGGCCTACAAAGCATGAAAATGGCAGCCTTACCACCCCAGCCAACCCCAATTTTGGAATCTAGGTGCTCGCAGATGGCGTCAAAACATACTGTAACACGTGCAATGCAAAAGAAAACCACATGTCAGATATTAATTCTAGCAGGTGCTGTATGAGCTTTGCTATGATTGGTCGATTTATTATGTGTAATAATTCGATTTATTATGTGTATTAAATCAACCAATCAATACCGAATAAAAGCAATTCAAGCCTTCTGATTGGTCGATTTATTACGCATAATAAATCGAATTATTATGCGTATTAAATTAACCAATCAATAACGAATAAATGTCATTCTAGCCTTCTGATTGGTCGATTTATTACGCATAATAAATCGAATTATTATGCATAATAATTCGAATTATTATGTGTTTTAAATCAACCAATCAATAACGAATAAAAGTATATTGTAGCCTTCTGATTGGTTGATTTATTACGCATAATAAATCGAATTATTATGTATAATAAATCAGAGAGATTCTAGTTTTCTGATTGGTCGAATTATTACACATACTAATTCGAATTATTATGCATAATAATTCGAATTATTATGCATAATAAATACTGAATTGTGACCCTGATGGACTTCCATAATATATTCGTATAGGATTCGTTCGCGTGGCGGTTTGCAGGCTAGAGACAAAGTCAACCTATACTCCCGGACATTGCAAAAGTTTAGAGTAAATCCCTGCCATCGCCATAGAAACTGACATTCAACCTGATCAACTAACTCATCCTCAATCTCAAACTCAACCTACACCTCTACTACACCCACACCACTTGCAGTCGATGTAAGCATACCCTGGGACTCTGCCAAGCGAATAGTTAACTTATTAAGTAAGTTTCACCACTCTTTCATGGGCAAGTCCAGGGTTTTCAGTCGATGATCATGAGCAAGTGCCTATAAATGGAGATTTCTACCCTCATAGTAATCTTGTATATATAGTAACTGTCACTGTATTGTCAAGACATCAATACAGACCTAGCCCTATTAGAAGTTCACCAGTTGGTCACACCTTTAGTAACCTGCTATACTGTGTTAATACACCGAGCCACATCATAGGCACTGATACGGCATGAAGCGAAATACAGCACAGCTCGCCAGGCTCCAGGACAGCCTCGCATTCATGCTATAGAAGCTCTAGCACTAGACATTACTTAACTTATGAATGCAGCTCCAGCAGCAGCGGTGATTGTGCCCATAGATTGCATTCCAGCAGCTTGGGAAAAGCTCAGCAAACATGGTTAGAATAATATGATAAAGGGGGGGTCAAGATAAATCGAGAGCCATAGATGTCAGACTCAAAAATGAATATTATAATGTTCAGCATCCTGTAGTGTTCGGGACTGTCAATAGGCTACATTGCAGCTTTAATGGGCGAATATTGTAAAAATGTGTTCGCGTTCATTCCTTAAACAGACACGTGAAGTTTTCTAGAAACCATATCAGAGTCACTAGCATAGATCAAGTACGGCAAATCGACCGTAGCGACATGTTAGTCAAAGACAACCACAATACACGTTATCTATTGTATCTTATAGATGGTTCATTAACATTTTTATGGGTTCTACCTTTAATAAATAAAATCGCCAAAAATGTTTTGGAAATATTTCTGAATATCGTAGATAAAAAGCCTGCATCTATTCAAAGTGACAAGGGTGAGGAGTTTGTAAACGCAGCGGTGAAGCATATATTAATATCTAGAAACATTTAGTTTTATACATCTCAGAACGAGCCTCATGCTGCCATCATCGAACGAATTCAGAGAACACCAACATATGTTGATATATGTCATACAAGAAATGGAAGAGGTATATAACCACACTACTGAAGGTGGTGTGCGATTACAATACCTCTATACACAGCAGTAAAGAAATACGATCAATCGATGTAGACTGTAGCACAGAGTTATTAGCTTGGCATAATATCAGGTCTAGTTTGCGCTGCCGTGTTGTAAATCCCAGAGAGTTAGTGATAGGGGGTTGTGCTCATGTAGCCAAGCTAAAGGAGCCGCTCACCAAAGGTTATATACCATTATGGAGTGACGAAATCTTTAGAATTAATGTCAATGTCCTGCACAGGTCAGAAAGTATATAAAATAATAGCGAACCTATAATTGGTAGGTTTTACTCTGAAGAATTACAGATCTCTTTAAGAGATGTCAAACGTTTGTATCACATAGAAAAGATTGTTCAAACTCGTAAGAGCGTTAATAAATGCTAGAGTTTAGTCAAGTCGAGTGACCAGCACCGTTACACCACTTGGGTTAGTATATTCGCCAATTTGATTCTTTACAAATTAACCTAATAGCTATTAGTTGGAAAAGCATGGCTCAGTTTTATGTAATTTTTCCGAGCAACAGTAGCACTGCCTACTATATTTGATCTTCAACCCCGCTCACATTTAAGGGGGACTGAGAGGTGGGAGTGTCCTCTGCCTTATATCCAAGAAGTTGGCTCACTATTATTGTAGATTATAATATATTTCCAGAAGTGTAGGAAGCTGAGTAGTAGGGTCGGGATTAAAATGATACCACCTTCCTCAACTGGCCACCGTTCGACGATCCGTGGCCCCAACCGCCTTCTCAATCCCTGGGGCATAGGGTTGTTGAGACATGTGGTTGGTGTATGCCTCTAGATGGAGGCCCCCAGGGTTGTTGAGACATGTGGTTGGTGTATGCCTCTAGATGGAGGCCCCCAGGAATTGAGAGGGCGGTGGGGGCACCACGGATCGCCGAATGGCTGCCAGTTGAGGGAGGTAGTATCATTTCAATCCCGACGCTACTACTACCACACATAATAGGGTCTGAACGCCCATTTAGAGACAAGCATGCACAGTGATATACACCACTGATCGCCTTGTGATCAACCACACATAATAGGGTCTGAACGCCCATTTAGAGACAAGCATCCACAGTGATATACGCCACTGATCGCCTTGTGATCAACCACACTTAATAGTGTCTGAACGCCCTTTTAGAGACAAGCATCTACAGTGATAGACACCACTGATGGCCTTGTGATCAACCACACATAATAGGGTCTGAACGCCCATTTAGAGACAGGCATCCACAGTGATATACACCATGATTACTGTTGCACAGCTTCGCGCTATTGCAAAGCAATTCGGCCTTAGAGGCTACTCTAAGGTAAAAAAAGCCGACCTGCTCCAGGTGATCGGACAGGCCCGTGCTGAGGAGTTGCAGAAGCGACTCTCCCGAGCAGTGAAGATGGGAAGGTTTCCAGCGCTTACCAAAGATGATCCTTGGAATCCCCACAAGAAAGTGCAGTGAATACGTGAGCTTTGTCAGTTGGACGAGGAGGTGACTGCTAGCTTTCGAGCCAAGACTGTAGCGAGGCGGATGGTGGACCATCCACTGGAGCGCTTACCTCCCCTGCACAGGATCACTAAGCGAGTGATGAGGGGGCGAGGTCTGAACCCTTAGCCCGAAGCATGAGGCGAGAAGGCGAACACATTCTCGACCCGCGTCTCAGCGAAGGGGAGACAGAGGATAGAGGACGCCGGTCAGTATGCTGGACATTCTTCAGAGGTCTAGAAGGAGACCTCACAGCCCAGATGATGCAAAAGATCCAGCAGACTGTCCAGAATGCCTTCTACCTCCGCTACACCCATACCTATCGCATCCGTCACATCGAAGACGGTAGGGTGATGCTCTTCCACAAGAATGCTCTAGGGAGCCCTTGGCTGAACATGATAGGAGCAGCTCAGGACTGGGTGGCAGCAAGAGAGCAAGCCTGCCTCGACACAGATAATATCGATCAACCCAACACCAAGTGGGCTTTCGTTCGATCAATCAACGTTGAGGTCAGGGCTGTCATCGACTGCCAACCTCTGCTTGGGACAGGCCCCCTCCAAGACTGGCTACAACAGAAGAAGAGTATGACTGCCCTCGACACCTACAGGGATAACATGTGTCTCTGGAGATGTCTAGCAATCCACCTAGGAGTGTGAGCTGATAGAAGTACAGCTCCTGCATGAGAGCTTGCCACACAGTTCTACGGCAAGACAGTGATAGTACCTGATGTCCGCAAGACCTCGCTGGATCAGCTGGACAAGGTAGAGTTCTTCGCCAAGATCGGGATTCGCGTGTATGAACCAACCGAAGAGGGCACCTAGCACTTGATCAGGCAAGCGGCTCACTACCGTGACACCATGACCATCGGAGTGTGGGACCACCACGCCTTCTACATCAAGAACATCTTCAAGCTGGCACATACACTAGTCTGCAGTCACTGTCAGCAGAGGTTTACACAGACATGCCATCTTCAACGCCACGCTGATCACTCCCGTAGATGGTTATGATCTGACAACCAACACCGTTTACCAGTTCCATGGCTGTCACTGGCACAGGTGTCCACAACACCAGTGAGGTAAGGATGCCGAACAAAGATACGGCAAGACAGTCTTGAGAGAGGAGAAGCTGAGAGCCTCTGGATGCACGCTTGTGGTACAGTGGGAGTGCTGTATAAAACGCAGTCCAAGTGTCCCTAAAGGAGTTTGGACTGTCCCATACCCACACTTCATAGTTTACGGCTTCGAAGCACTCCTAGATGGTATCAAGACTCATTCTATGGAGACTCCCATGATCGAGAGTACTCACATACCTATCTCTGTGTCAGTTGGCTGCTCCTTAGATGGCGCCACGAGTGAGCCCACTCACCTCTGCAATCCTGACCCCAAAGAACTGATCAGAGAGTTCATGCTGGTGATCCAATGGCGAGCATATCTAATCCAGACAAGGGTTAGGGCACAGTACATACCGACAGACCTGGACAAGCTCCCAAAGCAACAGCAGCGACTGATCAACGAGTGGTGTGACCAAGTGCCTGTACTGGGGTTCAACTCTGGGCGGTATGACCTGAACCTCATCAAGAAGTACTTTGTGGATGAGCTGACTGACAGTACAGGTATGGTGAAAGTCACCAAGAAGGCTAGTCAGACCATGTTCCTCATAACACCTGAGCTACGGTTTCTCGATGTGCTGAACTACCTCGGCCCAGGAGTCTCGTACGAGGTATGGGTCAAAGCTTACGTGTGTACACAGCAGAAGAACTGATTCCCATATGAATGGTTTGACACACATGAGAAGTTAAACTATCCAGGGCTTCCTGACTACTCAGCATGGACATCTAAGCTCAAGGGTGGCTACCCCTTGACGCGATCAGAGTGAGAACAGTGTAACCAGACATTCAGCGAGCATGGAATGCGGACATTCGCCGACTGGCTGCGATACTACAACAGCCTGGACGTCAGTCCATTCATCGAAGCCATAGAGCGGATGCGGGAGTTCTACACAGAACGAGAAATAGACATCCTCAAAGACACAGTGTCTCTCCCAGGGGTGTCACTGCAGTACCTCCTACGTGGAACCGCTCAGCACATGCCAGATGTTAGCCTCTATTCACCAGACAAGGAACCCTACGAAATGCTGAAGGGTGCTGTTGTTGGCGGTCCCAGCATCATGTTCACCAGATACCATGAGGCCGGTGTGACTCAAATCTGCCAGAGTGAGTGTGTCTGCCAACGTCTACTCAGCTACGACGCAAATGCTCTGTACCTGTCAACAATGGCCAAAGATATGGCATGTGGTAAGGAGACAGTGCGCCATTGTTCCGGTGCCAGTGGTGTAGTTAGCTTTAAGGAGGCTCTCCTATCAGACAGCTGGTTTGGGTTTGCTGACATGGATATAGAGGTCCCCAAGTCTCTGTGGGCAAAGTTCGAGGAAATGCCTCCTCTCTCGCGAGATCCCGGTAGAGGCAATCTCTTCTGAGATGCTGGCATATCTAGAGCAAACAGGGAGGAAGCGTCCCACCACCCAGAAGCTGGTTGGTGCCCTCTCTGGTAAAAAGCGGCTGCTGTATGCACCGACCCTCAAGTGGTATATAACCCATGGCCTGGAGATCACTGCTGTATACCGTACCATAGAATATGAGGCCAAGCGCCCATTCGAGTGGTTCATGGAGAATTTTGCAGAGGCCCGCCACTCGGGAGATGTAGATAAGCGCAAAGTGCTCTTGGCAGATCTCTTCAAACTCCTCGGCAACAGTGCCTACGGGAAGCTTATCGAGGCCCTAGAACATCATAGCAACACCAGCTTCACGAAGGATGAATGCGTGGTAGACAAGGCCCTGCATAGTGCATTGATCAAAGATCTCGAGGAGATTGGTGAGTCATACGAGCTCCAGGGTCGTAAGCCGAGAATCACAATTTGAAGGCCTTAGGTGGGGATAGCCATTTATGAGCTCGCGAAGCTGCGAATGCTGGAGTTCTACTACGACTTCCTCGATCGCTACGTAGCTCATGACAGCTTTGAGTACCTGCAGATGGATACTGACTCCACGTATATCGCTATAGGTGGCTCCAACCTCGACGACGTCATTCGCCCTGAGATGCGAGCAGAGTACAAGGCTCATAAGCGGGACTGGCTATCTTGGGACAAATGGTCTGGATGGACTCCGGGACTGTTCAAGCTTTAGTTCGAAGGCTCTCGTGCTATCGCTCTCTGCTCCAAATGCTAGTATGTGGAGAGCGCAGCTGCAAGTAAGTGCTCGGCTAAGGGAATGTCAAAGTAGCAGAATGAGATCTCTTGGCAGAGGTTCTACAGCGCCCTACATGGCGGGGTGGACAGAGCTAAAGTCCGACGCCTACGCATGTGCAACCAGGGTATGGTGATGTATGAGCAGGAAAAACTCAGACTCTCCGCCTACTATGATAAGCGCCATGTGCTGCCAGATGGTGTCCATACCGAGCCCATCGAGTATCATGTTAGCACCCTAGGTGGTGGTAGCTGTGTGTCTGCAGGGACTAGCTGATGCTCTTCTATGACAAATGGTCGCCTAGGCACTCCGTGCTGGCGTGCCAGGTAGTACAGTGTAGGCAACCCCTCCGCCTCCACATACCAGTCAAGCCTGTGAACATCTATCGACCAGTTAGGATCTGTTGCACGCCGTCGACCACCACCCAGCTCACCAGGCTCATACAGGTATCGAACCAGAGCATCAGGTTGTAGGTACTCCTCTCCCTTGTTCGCTCCTTTAGAGCTGTGACTGGCAACAGCAGAGTGTCTGATAGCCTCTACCGGCTTCTTCCCAATTAGCCTAGTAACCTCGGCATTGGATCTCTCCACCACAGCAGGCAGCCCTCTCACCCATACTCTAGATGCTTCACTCGGCATGACCATTTCCTGGGTGTATTGGTGTGGGAACAGTCTCTCTGCCCATGTCCGATTCCACCGCTCAATGATAGCCTGGGCATGGTGATGCCCTACCTCGCCTCGCCTAACTGCCACACCGTGTTTCTGCATGAGGGATGCAGTCTCACCTCTGAACTCCTTACCCTCATCCACCTGCAACAATTCCGGCCACTGGAGGGGATTTTCTGAAGCCTCGTAGAGACCCTGGAATGACTGGGCCACCTGGCCAGCTGACTTATCTGTGAGCGGTACTGCCGCCTTGTACCTGCTGGTGACATCGACGATGGTGAGGGCATACTTGTAGGTCTTACGACCATCCGAGTCATGTGGAAGGAATAGAACATCTGCCTGGTGAACTCTGTTCGGGACAGTTTCCCCGAAATAGGCATGCCTGATGAGCCGTGGACGAGGTCTGTATATCTGCCACATCGCCTGGCAGCTGAGCCACTGGCTAACTGTTTCCAATGTGAAGTTGTGGCCCTTGCGACGTGCCACTTCGAGTAGTTGAGGGGGCTCATGGTAATATCCACCAGGCTGATAGTAGAGTTCCTCAAGAAAGACGGTTTATAAACTCACGGATTTCATCACTGACGTCCACTCCCGTCCTGTCACGCATGGCCTGGGTGAACTCTAAACAGACGAACAGATGGCCGTCATTCATTCGACCATCACTGAAGACCTCCTCAAACACCTCCATACACTGGTATCTAATCTCTGCTGGATCCTCACTGAACAGTAGTTTATCGACCAACCCTCAGAAGTTAAGGGACTTGACCAGGTCGTACAGGGACGCCATCCTTATATAGTATGGCTTAAATGTTCGGTGGTTAGATGGCCGTGAGCACTATGGCAACGTACGGTAGCCAAGGGCCTGCGACTCCGAAGAACGTACCTACTCCTGAGGCGATGGCTGGTAAGGCTTCAGAAATCTTCTCCACACTATGGAGAGCATCGTTGGCGATCTTGTGGACCGTCTCACCAGCCTTCGTTGTGAACAGAATGATCAGAGCCACAACTGCTGCCAGTGGACCGATAGAACCTTTTGCGTAAGTGCGATAGATTCCTTTCGCTCTGTGTACTAGGTTGTGGGATTCAGGCTCTAAATCATCACACTCACCACCGACATCATAGTCTGCATCATAATCCTCCTCACCATAGTCCTCCTCATAGTCCTCGTCATCTAAATCCTCGACTGGCTCTTCATAAGCCTCTGGTTCATACATCGCTCTGGGGATCCGTCGCTGGGGCAGCTATATAGTAGCTTTAAACTGTAGTCTATAGCATTGAATCCGTAATCTTGAATGCGGGCGTGTTTGCCTTAGCGAACTGGGAACTCGGCTTTGCCGACGAGAATGTGGCAGAGGTCGAGTGTGAGCATCATAATCAGGCGATGGAGAAGCTGTCTAAGGAGAAGTTTGAGTACAGCAAAGCACTCGAGCATATGCGCCAGAGGGAGGCACGCCGACGACAACTCCGAGCTCAGGCCAACCAGAGCATCAAAGAGGCAGATGAGAGTCTCGATGAGTACTACGAGGCTGTAAAGATATCTGAGCCAACGCTCGACTATGAAGCATCGACAGGTCAGAAGATAGCAGGGCTTATAGTAGGCACGCTCAAGCTGAATACCTGATGTGTTCGCCATGCATACCTTAGCATAGCCAAAGTAAAGTACCGTCACACCTAATGAGCGAGTCCCAGCTATGAGGTCTCCGATGCTGAAGCTGAGCCAGTTGCCATGATTAGGTGGGAGGTCCCTGCCCCCAAGGTGGTGATGGCCCTCGGGTGCCAACTCGAGGTCGTCGCTTCCACTGGTTAGGCGCAGAACCACATATGACTTAGTTCTCTGTCTGTAGAGTTGGCAATCAGCCAGCTAGCATACCTCACCAAGAACATTGGTCCCAGCAACCACAAGCTTGAAGTCGTCTAGCGTATCCACCTGCTGGATGACTGGTCCCTTCTGAACCAGGACCGCAACAGAGACACAGTCTGATACACCACGATGCAATGTCAGTTCTACCTGTTGGTTAGCTGTGGCTTGGACCTGCTGGTGTTCTCGCTCCACATGCATGATCCATTGTTTGGAACCCGTTTTCTTCAGCTCCTGGTCATTCTCGTCATGCCAGACATGAAGTTTTGGAGCATTCATCGTCACATCTGCGAGCCGCTCAGTGTACACCCGGAGGGACAGCCTATCCTGCATGGCAGCCGGATTCACGTGTGCGTTCTCGAGGAGGGTTAAGAGGGGAACTGCCATGGGCATCTCGACACCTACCTGTAGTTCAAATTCTGTGAACCCATCATTGCAGCCCACAGCGTAGTACCCCTTTCCCTTCACATAGAAGGTTGGTCCATGAGCCAGCGGACCTAGGACTCGGTACTCATCGTTCACATAGGTGGTGTCCATGGTGCTGTTGCTCTGCATGATCTTCCACCTGTTCAGAACCTGCGGGAGCTCTACCGTCCATTCTGTTGTGCTCTGAAGCTTGAACCCGAGTGTCATGCTCTTGATCTCGTGGATCTGTGCCGAGATTGCAAAGTCGATGTACTTCCCAGCAGCAGACAACGGGTTCTCATCGTGTATACTGGGTCGAATGACCATCAGGCGGTCCTTCCGAGGATCAGTGCAGTGCGATGTCATGGGTTCAATGGCCCCATCTGGATGTTGCACATACTGCAGCATGTTTAAGGTCTGGGTATACAGAGGTTTTAAACGGCTGCCATGTTCGGTAAAGTTCTCCAGCAGATTGTCTATAGGCAGCAGGACAAGTTGGCATGACAGTCAGCATGACAGCCATGGCGTACACTGTCCCACTGTGACAGGATCCGCAGACTGCTTCCTGACATCAACATTATCCACAAGTGAGCCAAGGTCACACCTCCGTCTGATGCAGAGCTACTGGCTGCCATAGAGGAAGGAGCACCAGCTCGTAGTACAAAAGAACTCCTGACTCGGATACTCTACCGGATGTATGACAGCACTCAGGGCAGGGCATTCAACCTACCTGTGGCCTAAACCAACAGTCCTGTTATTATAGCTCTCCAAATGGCGAGGGTCGAACCCAAAAATTTACTAATGGTCGGGAAGTGTGCACCCATATTTAGTCTCCATAGCCAAGAAAAGCGAGGGATGCTGGATAGCCTCCAGTCTGGAGCAAATAACTACTTCAGGGAGGATGTCAGTGCCGCTGTAGTGGAGAGCCATGACGCTGGTCATGCAGAAGGTACTCAGAAGGGTTCACTGTTGGCCGCAAGGAGGGGGTCACTGTTGACCACAAGGAAGCTGTTGAGCACATCTTCAATGAAAGAGGGCGCAGGCGATTGGCCAGTAATCCGCCAGCATTTACGAAATTCCCAGATAACTACCAGGACTACCCCATCAAATCCACTCGCAAGTCAGATGCTAGGCACCATGGCTAAAGTGGGTCTTCCATGAGAAGTTCCAGAAGAAGAGAGTCCCAGACAAGGACCCTCAATGGGTAGGGTTTCGGCGACAGTACGAAACTGACGAAGTTCCTCAAGCTTCTGACGAAGTTCCTCAAGCTTCTGACGAAGGTCCTCAAGCATCTGACGAAGTAGCCGAGACCGCAGACGAGGTTCCTCAGCCTACTGACGAATGAAAAAGGTTGCGGCCGACAGTCTGTCAGCGATGACGCGTAGAGCAGGCTAGTTTCCTGGCTGGGTTCAGCTTGTAGGTGAAGGTCTGTGCTTTTCCAGAGATGGCTTGAGGTGTGACAGCTCACCTGTCTCCTTGTTGCTGAAGATGAAGCAGTACAGATCAACTGCACCTGCGATAACCTTGAGAGTTAGGCTGTCGTATATGGTCTCGAGCAGGGCACATCCACACTTGGAGCTGAAGTATAGCAACCAGGAATTGTGGTGGATGTCCGGTGAGATCTCGTAGGTGTACTTCTCAAAGAGGATGAAGACAGTTATCTTTGTGTGCTGGATGCGCCTGGTGATGTTGCCGAGGTAGGTGACTGTCTTCTGGTCCATTGCAGGGTCATCGATAACTAGAACAAGTGGTTCTGTCAGTCGGGCTGCCAGCAGCTTCTCCATCAGTGCTTGCAGGTTCTGCATCTTGGTGATTCGGCCATTGTACCATTGATCATTACTGTCAACTGCCTCAGCGGCGGAGTCAGATACCAGAAGGATGTATTGAGAGTGTAGATGTTCAGCCAGGAGAGCCCGCAGCAAGGTGTTTTTCCCGTTCCTGACGGGGCAATGAACAGCACCACCTGGCCAACATCGGCCGGCCTACTGTCGAATGGTACAGACATGCATGCAGAGGATGGTTAGCACTTGGTCGGCGGTAGCCTCGTCTTTATCTGGGAGACTAAATGGCAGTACTTCCTGCGCCAGCTCTTTCGCCTGCATAGCGGGGAATCCTGCACCTCCGGCGGATATGAATGATGCAATGGAGGTGTCAAGCATAAAATCCCAGCATCAGCTGAGAAGATAGCATAGAGGGCCTGTGTCAGCACCCACAGTGTCTGTATGATACATGCACGGGAAGCCATGACTATCCTGTGGTCTTAAACGGCAAACCGAAGAACCCTGACTTCTTCACCTCTGGTAACTGGAGGCTGGTGCTAGCACCCGCTGCACCATCAACAGTGATATGGCTCAGCCTGATGGTGCCTACCTTGAGATTCTCTCCATCCTGTTGGAATGATATCCGCGATTTCAGGAGATCCTTGACCAGGTCCTGTGCACAGGACTCAGCCATAACCTTGATGGCTCCAGCCGCATCGACTCCGAGCATACCTCACATCGTCGCCCTCTCCTTGATGCTCATCCCCTTGTATACAGTCTTGACCTTGTTCACAATGAGATGGGTCCCCCTTCTCATCGAAGTCTAGGAAGGAGATAGCGGCAACAGTGTCCTCTGAACCGAGCTCTTTGCTTTCTATGTCATAGTGCTATATACAGACGGCTTAAACCTACTAGTCATACCCCCCAGTGAAATAGTTGGGCATAGGAGGACCACGCAGTCGGCCAAGGGGATAGGTAGCAGTGCTCAGGGTACTGGCTCTCTCTGCAGGGGACATGCCTTGTGGGCGGTCCACCATTCACTTGCATTGGCAATCCTCAGTCTGCGTGCTCGACTAAGGGCTACACACTGCCCTCCAGCACGCCATGCCTCATATGGTGCAGGGGTCTCGTGATCCATCTCTCACTATTCTGAGGTTTCAAACATAGGCGACGATGATCCCAGCCATTGCACTCGTTGTAAGCCCTAGAACCGCGACCTCCATTAGTGTAACACGTTCACCCATGATCATGGTGGCAGCAGTGTAGGAGGATTCACTGAGGGTGATCCTTGGGATGGAGTCAGTTATTCCGAGACAGTGCCTGGCCACCCCACTCACCACTGTAGCGAGGACAACCACAGTGGCGGCATGAAGAACCTCCTTTCCACCTGTCATCTTCCCCACGGCCACATTCGCCACCACGTCACTGGCGACATGGACTGCCAGAGGTTTTGCTTTGGTCAGTAACTTTTATGTCTTAGTTCGCAGCAGGTTCTCCACCTTCTGAAGATTCGCATGGCTCTCAGGCAGTTGCTTCACGATCTGTACCGTTGATGTCATTGTTTAAGCACTGAGTATACAATGTGGTTAAACATCTGCATCCTCTGTCGAGAGAGCTAATCCGATCTTCCCAGTCTGCATCTGCCAGGTGTCCGGGTTGGTACTCAGGAATATTCATCCCTCTATTGAGACATCTTAAACCTGTCTGGGCTCATGCTATGCGGGAAGTACTATGATGTCTTCCGGAGGGAGTTGAAGGACTACAAGAAGAAGATACCAGATGAGCTCGCTCAGCTCTCCTGTGCTGAGCTGACAGAGGAGCTGACAGCTGTGAAGCTCTATCTAGGATTTGGCAAGGGACAGATCTGCTTCCTCGAATACCTTATCATGGGCGGGAATATCGTCGAGCACCTCCTGCGAGCTAAAGGTTTCTACAAGGATCGGCAGTTGCAGACCACCATGGCCTCACCTGACTCAGAGCTGAACAAGGCTCTGTGATACAACAAGCTGGGAAAAGGATGCACTGCGGAACCATGCAGCCCTTGGATGTGCATGTTGGCAGCGTGTATAGGGGCTGTAGGGCATGCCAAGCTGGTTCAGTGTCTCACTGTGGTCCCACTGCTACTGTAGAGAATCAGGATAGTCTTATAGCTGATTTGCTAGCGGCGGAGCAGGCTAATCCCACCATGATAGTTAGGCCTGACACCACTCGTAGAGCTACCATGGGAAGCAGTGTCGTGTTGACTGGCTGCAGTGTCAGGGTCGGAACGACTGTATGGGCTGCCATGCCCATACTACATGTAGGTGCGTTGATATCAGTGTTGAAGCTGAAGTGGACCCCGGGGGAACTCCCCTCGACTATCATGTGTTATAGCCCCAAACTTGGAGGTCCTCGATGTTCATGATCATGTTGCTCGGAATCAACCATAGGTGTGGGGAAATAACAAAGTCAAGTTTGCGATGGGCCTTCTGCTACCCCTGCTGGAACTTAGCAATAAGACTAGTGGGGACTGCCACGATGATCATATCCTCAACGAGACTGATGAACATGGCCTGGACCTCTGCTCCGCTGACACCATCTATGGAATGATGCAGCTTGGTCTGTGCTGTAAGGAGGCAGTAGCACAGTGCTTCCAGGGACTGGTTGATCCGAACGATCCCTGCTGGTGTGAGGCCTGAGGTGGTGTGTGAGACAAAGTACTTCCACACATCTGGATAGCCCTGCCGCAAGCCAGTGATGTGCATATTTTGCACCAGCACTCCAGGGTCGGAGTCTGGATCGAACAAGAATGTAGCTGTCTTCCGATGGCCTACTCGTTCGGGTGTTTGATAGGGGAATCCTGAGTAGTCATGTCTCGGGTCACCATACATAACACCTAGACCGCTGTTGTCACCACCATGCCACCGATAGTCCGGATGAGCACTGAATACTCTCTGTAGTCTGCTGGCCGCTGAGATGCTATGACTGTTGAGCTGTGGGTCGAAGTCGTTTGTATCAGGGAGGCTTGCACCCAGCTCATGGAGGATTCGTTGCACCGTGAAGTACACGTGGAATCTGAGACAGCTGGTGATGAGCACAGCTTCAGGAGTACCAGAATAGGAGTGAAGCCGGATGGAACTTACTCCACATCCTGCCGTGCCACACCACACGGCAAAGGTCAGCTGCTGATTCCAGTATGACAGGTTTGGAGCAGCCATCCAAGTATGAGCTTGCTTCACATCCTTGATGGTGATGGGGTGGTTGGTCAGCAGTTGTGGGTTGACGGAGAAGCTGGTTCGGGACCATCCATCCACTGTTATGGAGAACAGTGTTAGCTCTGGCATATCATCCAGTAGAACTCTCAGGCCAGTCAAGGGTGTACCCAAGAGGGGCGGTTGACTCCGGATGACTGTCATGAGGTTCAGTGGGAAGGCCATCTATGCTGGTCTTCTTAAAGCTACCATACAGGCAGCACACTATTTGTAGTCATCTCGACTCCAGAGACCAGCGAGGCGACCTCGCCGTAACATCTCGATTTTTAGCTCCTCCATATCAACCCATCCGCTGGAGCCTTTGAGGTATTGCTGTCGCACTTTAGGTTTCTCCGTGAAGTACAGGGCTTGGAGCTTCAATATATGGTGGTACTCTTCATCGGTGACCTGGCCATCCTCATGAGCTTTGCTGACAGACTCGTCGATAGTCCATAGCATACTCTGTGCCCATGTCACATACTTAGCATGCTTCTCCAGCCTCCTTGTGATCTGCCGCTGCCCCACCCCAAGCCCGTGGCCAAGACAGTGGCGGCTAGTGTCACACCACCCAGTGAGATGGCGACGATGGCCCCCACTCCTGTAGCGAGAGTGGCCACAGCTGCCACCCTAGCACTGGCTCCAATCACACCCGCAGCAGTGGTTGTACGTGCGAAGACGTTGTAGGTTGTCTTATATCGCCTGCACATTCTGCTGTACTTTTCTGCCTCATGGACGAGATTCTGCCTTATGGTATCTATCTGCTGGAGTCATCAGACATGGATGGTACCACCATCGTCAGCAGTCGAGGAGGGGTATAGTTCTGGTTGCTTCCGCCTACCTGATTTTGCCATAGCATATCTGGAGGATTAAACGGCATCACCTGAAGAATCTGCTCATGAGTCATAGAAGGGTTCATATTGGAGAGCCTGGCGAACCATACCAGCTTGCTGGTGTCGAGACAGATGTCTCTTAGACAGTGGTCATCCAGCACTATGTCGGGTGCCAGTAGCTTTCTGAGATGTGACATCTGGAACTTCACCATATGACCAAGATAATAGGTCTGCCGCTGGATGGCTTTCTTGGTCTTATACTTCTGTGCCATCTCCTCTTCCCACTGTATGGCATCTGGCTCATCCTCATCTGTGAAGACACCTGGCTCATCGTCGTATGTGGAGACATCTGGCTCATAGTCTTCTGTCAAAAGTCCTGTGTCCCACTTACTCTCCTCCAGGAGGGCCTGCCAGTATCGGAAACCTTCACTGTTCCTTCGCCTCCTTGCAATGCTCGCGTTCTGTTGATACCAGCTCTCCCGCTGTAGTCGCTCTCCTTCTTGTTGCAGTGTGAGCATCCGTTCATTTAAGGCCTTTATCTGTGCAGCGGGCATGAAGGGGCAACCCTGTAGCTGGCTCTTCATCATCTCAGCAAAGGTCAGATATTCCTGGCGTGATATCATGTTGTCGTCAGGTCAATGAGTAATGAGAGTGTAAACTCTAAATGGGCATCTGATATCCCATCCATGCTGGCATATATGTTAATGGAGGGGCTGTCAAACAGGTGATTTACAGGTGTGAACAGGCTAGGACTGATAGCTTTCCATAGCTTCCTCTCGGCACCTGGGAGATACTCTATCACGTCCCGTGTGCACTGCATGGAGGTTGATGTAGCACACCGGCGTGTATGTATGTTGTGCCCTGCTGGGGCACCTCGAAGAGGACCCATTTTCTACATGGTACTGTACCACCCGTCTCCCCTCTAGAGAGGGTGAGATTATGTTCTCACCACCGGAGAGCAGCAGTCAGACAATCGGCATGGTTATATCTCCTGTTTAAACCCCTCCTATAGCATGCTATGGAATCCATATTTGCTCACTCAACTGGTCTTGCTGACTTGGCAGATGTGTACGCAGTTGATGCTGTCAAGGTAGAAGAGAGCAATGGCAAGTCATTCGCCCTACAGTACGAAGCAAGCTCAAAGGTATTCTCCCTTCACCCCCTTGGTGGTGATGGGGTGGAATTGCTCACAGACCTCAAGGATGTGACGAAGGAGCACCTGGGTCGCAACAAGATCGTGTTTCGGTACGATTTCCCGACGAGGAAGTACATCCTCGAGCCGTTAATTGAGCTCTTGGATACAGAGGTGGCAGATATCAACACCCTAAATAACGACCTCAGCTTTCATCTGGTCAAATCCTATTCAAGCGGTGCCCCACCGATGGCCCATGATGGTCGGCTATTGACCCTAGCAAAAACCTGCAGTTCATGTTTAAGAAGGATGAAGTGTGGTACCGCGCTGGACCTGGTTGTGACTGGCAAACATGGTTGCCACTTTATAGGCCTCCCGCAGGCATTGACAAAGCAGTTACTCCCCTCTCCACTGTTGTGAAAAGGTATGGGACGGTTCGAAAGCTCTACAATCGGGGATCATCCTTCCTCACCTACATAGGTGAAGGTGTCTCCCTGACGAGGGTGGGTCACTGGATTGGGGTTACAGGTGGAAAGCTCCTGCTGCGTCGTCCATTCTGAAACTACTTCAGCGAGTCGGACTCACTAGCCAGCAAACGACTCATATAGTCCTAGAGCTACGTTTCTTAGCCAGCGGCAGAGTGAAGCAGCTAGCCCCTGCCCCTGAGGGGATGAAGATCACTATCGATCCGGATGGAACAGGGCTCGATCTGGCACATATATTTCTCGAGGGGTTCACTCTGTTCAGTTTAACTCTTCTTATATAGCCATGATTCTCATCATACTGCCCGTGCTGGCATCTACAGCAGTGGCACAGGGCACCGAGACCTCCATGATATTGGATGCCAAGTGGGCCCACTTCCGGGATGACCCCCAGTACAATACTTGCGTCGACCCCTTGTGGAGAACCATTTACGACCACTTTCACCCATATGAAGAGATCGAGTCTGTCTGTCACTTCTATGGGGTGGAGAGGGTAGGATGTGGTTGTCTGTTGGAGACACCTGCTCAGCACCAGATTCTCTGCATAACACGAGAACATGCCAGAGTCTGCCATGGTGCAAATGCCAATCACTTTGGCATCCTACCAGGTGAGCGTTGTCAAGGTAGATGGATGCCCCTATGGGTGGTCCCATCATGCCGATGCGACTCTGGCGGAGACCACATGTTTGTCTGAGCCTACACAGTCCCATCCCCATCTAGAGGCCTACACCAACCACGATCACATGTCTCAAATTCCTATGCCCAGGGCTTGAGAGGGCGGTGGGGGCCACGGATCGCCGAACGGCTGCCAATTGAGGGCAGTGGTATCATTTTGCCTAGTAGTAGGGTCGGAATTAAAATGATACTACCTCCCTCAACTGGCAGCCATTCGATGATCCGTGGCCCAACCGCCCTTTCAATCCCTGGGGGCCACCATCTAGAGGGATACACCAGCCACATGTCTCAACAACCCTGGGGGCCTCCATCTAGAAGCATACACCAACCATATGTCTCAACAACCCTATGCCCCATGGATTGAGAGGGCGGTGGGGGCCACAGATTGCCGAACAGCGGCTCTTTGAGGGAGGTGGTATCATTTTAATCCCGACCCTACTACTAGCTGTAAGCACAAAAGAAGCTTAGCACAGACATTTTCATAATCTTTCTGGCTTAACGAATAAGAAAAAATGAAAATTTACAGCCGCCCATGTTCGTATGAAATAAGTGTCAGAAGGGTCACAGTCCAGGGAATATTCTTGGATCTCTGTTTAGAGTGGCTCTTCCTTGAGATAAAGTGTTGGCTTGCTCTAGATAATCAGTCCTTGTCGGTAGGTGTAGACATTCCAACAGACAGGAATTTAAAGGCAGTTATTAGATCCTACGTTTTAAGGTCTGGAAGAGCCATGCTACCCACGCCCGTGATGTTAGTCAGGAGTCACATTGATATCACTAATTCACGCCCATTATGAATTGACAAAAACTCCAGGAAAGTCTCAGTATTGATCAGTCATAATAGTATGCGTTCAGCGAGCAGACGTTTCCGAACAAGCAGCGAAAAACTAAATCTATCAATATATTTATTTAAACTAGGAGATTAAAAAATGGATGCCTGCTACTGTCCAAAAACCGAGTTGGATCTCTTTACCATAAAACCAGTAATGGCCACTATGGAGTAGCCTCATTGGCAAAGTTATCAGCCTATTACCGGCATTTATAATAGAGAATCCATAGAATATTTCATGTCAGGAAGCAGGAACGAATACATAGATTTGGCCCAGAGCTATCTTTACATTAAAGCTAACATAATGTAAGTTGTAATTGGGGTGGACACTGATCTCATGGCGGAGAGCAATATTGCATCTGTTAACATATCGATAGCTTCTATATTCTCATAAGTCGATGTATTTCTAAGTGGTAAGCATCTGTCTAATGATAATGATAATACCCTTATAGAACTTACTTTTAATGTCTAATTAATTATTCCAAGGACAATAGGGACCCTCAGTTAACATCCTCATTATGGGCTAAGGATACAGTGGGGAGAATGGAGAGTACAGCAGTGACTGCAGATGCTGCAGTTAATCATGTTTACAATTGTAGAATTCCTCTGGGTTCTCCCATGGCAATGATAGGTAGAGTTCATTCAGACATTTTTCTTCATGAACAGTATCTGCTAAATGGCGTTGCTCCAAAGTTGTGTTTTACCAGCAGCTCTCATGCCCTTAATCTGAACAGAGTGGGCATGAATGTCCTCAAAGTGCGGATTCATGACACTACTACTATGAAAAGGTAAACCTTTAACGGAAGTACTCAACACACCTGCCGCCACGTTACTAATACACCATGCAAGATATCCCACTAAGCAAACAATAGTAATGTCTTTTACTATCTCCATGGGTATTAATAAAATAACTGTGATATGTTTCTGGTGGATTTACTGACGACGGTAGTATTCAGCATAGTACTCAGCATAGTGAGTAATCAAGCTTATAATGGTAGATGGGCACAGACTCATTCAAGTTTCAGCACTTTGAGCTTAATCACATTGTGTGTTATCTGAACAAGTGGCGGGAGATGATCTTACTCTTAACTTTACAGACGCCGGCTTCAACTTTACTGAGTCATTCTTAACCCTGTTTTAATGGCATCTCTATTCGGTGATAAGTGTGTAGGCATAAGTCTACATGAATATAGGTCGGGATTTACATTCTTTGCATTCGACTTTACACCCAACTTGACCACCAGTGATCATGTATACCGGATGAAGCAAGGTAGTCTATGTTTACTACTTCGCTTTCAGAATGCTCTATCACATAACATGAACATTATCCATGATGCAGAGTGTACTAATATTAAAAGCATAGACCGTGATCGCAACAGTACCACACAGACTACTGAAACCATTATCATTACCATGCTAACTGTGGCATACATCGAAATTATTATTAAAGGAAATGCCTGGTTATATAGGTTATTTCTAGTGGTTTTCACTAGAGACATGATCCCTAAGCGTATCAGGAGGCCTGCATTCATAGTGGTTAATACAGATCCTCATAACCTCCGAGGCACTCATTGGCTGGCCATGTTTTTGATGGAGTCCGATCTTAGAACATAGGGTGAGGGGAAAATCTAAGTTATCCATTCTTAAAATATTGAACAATACACAGCATAATGATGGCATTGTAAAACGAGTCATTTGAAACACATTTCATAAGTAATAAAAATGAAAGATTCCTTTAAAAGAAGGTCTGCCTCTGACACTCTGTACTATGTAATATGCCCTATTTATTTGCTGGTAGTCTGAAGCATGCGACGAAATGATATCACACCCTTAGCGCATGAGAGTGATATGAGAGTTCCCCGATATTAGAGTTTTACCCTATTTTATACCTTATAATCTTCGGGAATGAGGGTGACCACACTTTTTCCTATTATAATTCGCACTTCCAAATAGCTTAGTTAATAAACCTGACATATGAATAATCGAATATCTGGGTGAACCTTAGGCAATTCTTAATGTTAACAATGAGTTTTAATGATTAATACAGATTTGAGGTTATATCCGCTCGAGCATGCCATAGCTGCTCTGGGCACCTTTAAAGGAGCGTGCAATGGCGTTGAGAATGTTAAGTAAGCTTTGTCGTCAAATTTATATGAGTATGACAGGTTCTCGACCAGTTGGAACAGCCGCCTACCCTACCTCCTATCTACTAATGTCGAAGCTAGCGGGGTGGCGGAGAACTCAATGGAGGTTGAGTGGGAAGGTCAATAGAGCATTGGCGCACTATCCACTTGCAATCTAGCAAAGTCAATCTTTGAAACTTAACCTGAATCGAATGGGCTACCACTCTACTGAATATTTTTGAAAAAATTATCTGGAGTATCTGTTGAGGATATCTCTCTCGAAGCACCAACAACTGAATTTACCTATGGCCCAGACTACAACTGCAAGCCCTACACCTGCCCGTGTATACAGGCCCGGGCTGGCCGAAACATTTTGTGACAGTCACCCGTGGCAGTGATTTCCTCTGATAGGGAGTCTGCTTGTTGAATAGCAAGAGCTTTTAAGCGTTAGCTAATACGGTCATATTTTATATCATATATTAGTCTGACATTATCACATATGTAGTTAGCATTTATCTACGCATCAAGGAGTAGATGTCGAGAGGATGGGACATATATTGACCGCTGTAAGTTACCCATCAAACATCTTGTCAGTTTTTATTTTGCTTATCCATGGCCCCTTTGAACCCTAGTACGCACGCACGTATACGTGCACGCACGCGAGCGTCATGAACTGGGTATAGATAGGCTCAAGTCAAGTTAGCTTTATTCTCCCAGGCAATTACAATAGCATATGGGAGTAGCAGTGTTTAATAATAATATAATGGCAATAGAGATGTTACGTGTGGAACATATTTATTGAGATTATGGTGGCCTATGCACGACTAGTGTTATACAATAATGGAAGTAATTACGTGTATTAAACTGGACATTACATTATAATAGTAACAACAGCGAAAGTAGCAGTAAAAGTAACCGTAGCAGTAGCAGTAGCAGTAGTAGTACAGGTAGATGTTGTATGATTTACAGTCTTGGATTTTTTAGTAAACAGTAAGAACATATTTAATTTTTTAAGCACCGGTACATTGCACATTGATAGTAGTTCTTTAGTTTTATTCGGGTTTGTACTTATTTTGCGGAATATATTTGGATCGCACATCATTGTATTTAATACACCTGTATAGAAAATGACTCATTACATACGATACATAGTAGTTCTTCTTTCGGAATAGTTTCCCATCTCCCAGACTCCCAGTTTCGATTTTTAGTTTGTAGTTCAGTGTTCTGAAAAGAAAAAGAATAATCGCTTCTTTGAATGATAACTTTTCAAGATACTTTTCAAATTGTAAGTTCTGTTTAATTTCTTTATAACATGTGAGTCTGTTTGATGTGTTGATTTCATGCCGCCAATTAGCTATATATTACATTTGCAGTGTTTCTTTGGTCAATATAACTATATGTTCTTTATTTGCATGGCCAACTCAGATATGCTCTTCTTGTCCTATCGTTTGTAAGATGGATTTAATAGCATTGAACCACTTACAGCTAAAATTATCTTCTCCCCTACATATATAATAAAGCACTGAGGACGTCCATGCTTCAATACCGGCATTCACTAAACCAGCACAGAATCTTATCATATTACACTTTCCTGTTATGCTTAATGGGTACCGTCCGATTTCCCCATATATCATAGCATTGTGTGTACTTTTCTTTGTTCGTAAACAATACTTTAGAATGGGAATTGACTTCTTTCAACCATTTCTAGATTTTCAAATCCCCATATCGCTGAGGCATTTAAAAGCACCGGTGTTATCATAGTGTCAAATAAACTAGACTATACGTCGAATGGTATATCGTTTTCCGTTATTTTGCGGAGTAACTGGAACATTGCTTTGTTTCCCCGTTTTAGATCTCTGGTCCTACATGCATAAAGACCACGGTTACTTTAAAAAATCTGTTCATAGATATGCATATTCGTCTACTACTTCAATTTCTTCTCCTCCCGTATAAAATGTTTTCTCCCTGAGCCATTTATCATTATTTTAGTCTTGTTTGTTTACTTTGAGTTTCCAATTTGTACAGTAATCATTAAATGAATATAACGTACTTTGTACGTTTTCAGCTGAATCAGCCATAACTATTGCGTCGTTGGCGTAGAGGAGGATTGCGAGGTATTGGAATAGATTTAATTTTTCATATCTCAATGCATTTATAGATGACAATTCATGTGCTCCCCTCTCTTTCAAATATTACTCGAGGATGGATAACAGGAAGGGTGACCGATCTTCTCCTTGCCCTACCACAAAGTAATTCGAATTTGTTTGGTTTTTCGTTATGCAGGATCTTATTGACTGATACATATTATATATTACGTTATAGCATTTTCCAGAAATTTTGTTTTTAATTAATTTAAAGCAGGTTGTGCGAATTGTCTATTTTACAAATTATAATGCGTTCTGACAGATATTTCGAAAATAATTTGAGTGTATGAGGCATTGCCAGTAAAAATTGCGTTAAAATTTGAGACGAAATAGTTTCAGGAAGGGTTTTCGCGATACCGCTTCAGAGGCTCACCTGCACAAGAATTCGCCCTCTAGGACCTTGTCATAGGTTTCACTTTTTATTAACTTATGGTGCCTCGGTCCATACTGCATACAGCTATAGCGCATATACAGGTTTATAACAGCTAAGAATAGCAGGGTATTTGAGCAAATCGACTGCTTTACTATTTAATAAACATGCTGACTAATATTTTGAAAGTAATTTGACTGGATACGTCCAACATACTTCCAGAAACCATACAACAAGCAGGTAGATTTCACGGGTGTAAATCTATGACATGAACATAGGCATGATTATTATTATTATTATTATTATTATTATTATTATTATTATTATTATTATTATTATTATTATTCGGGGGTGTTGTGGGAGTCGTGATAGCATTTTGAGGTATTTCTGCAGGATCTCGTAGCCTGTGTTAAGACTTTGTATCTTTGATAGAAAAGGGCAGGGTCGGACACGCATGAATTGATATTAATATATTGGGCTCATTGAGGCAGGAAAAGGTAGAGCTAATTGTTGAATGCTAATCCTTGTAGAGTATACTCGCGATCTACTCTGACATTGTCTCTACAGGTAAGGATATGCATGGTTGAATGTGTTATAACTCTATACAACTCCCCACGTCACTCCCCCCTCCCCACAACGGTTTATGGCTCACCACCCTATCAATAGCTCTACACCTCAAACAATGGCGACCATATAAACGGCTGTTCTAATTGGATGACCTCGATTCACATCTAACAATGGTGACTGTATAAGCGACTGTTCCAATAGGCAGCGAGGAGTAACGTGACGTCGGTTTTAACCCACCCCACACCGCCATTTCAAGTATCGGTCCACTTGCTGATAGCTCGCTCTACAGAACAAACATTGGCGACTGTAAAAGCAGCTGTGCTGATTCGCTTGGAGATGTCATGTGACATCCATTGGCAGCTCTAACAATGGCAACTGTACAAGCGGCTGTTCTGATAGGCAGCGAGGAGTCACATGACACTGATTTGGTCCCACCCCACCCTGGACCTTTCACACTTCGTTACACCTGTCAGTGTAGGTGGCAGGAAACAAAAAAGAAACATTCAGATGCAATCTGACATCAATCGCGTTAGAAGAAATCAAGAAGCGCAAAGAAATAATATACAAGCAACTATAAACAATGTGGCAAATAAGATCACAAAGCTATTCACAGAAACGGCTGCGCAAACGTTTGCTCAGAAGACCAAGTATCTTGGCAAAAAGGGAAAATAATCAATGGTGCTTTGGAAAAGAATATGCTCAGCGCCGCAGAGAATGTCATAAAGCAAAAAGGGATGTAATATAAATAAAACAGACGGAAATAAACAAAGATTAGAAAAGGCAAGCACAATATACAACATATAATCGAAAAGTATGCTCGAACAGCACATATAAAGAATAAACGAAGATGAAGATAACGAATACTGAACTGATAATCAATCTGTAGACATACCAGACTGTGTAGAACTTGATGTACCTCTAACCCGCCAGGAAATCATTAAAACAGCTATTAAACAGGAAAACAGTGGGTGGGTGGGGGAGGGGGGGGGGCTAACAAAATTTGTAAAGAATACATAAGGCCAACTGCAGATATTATTCTCCCAATATATGAATGCTTATTTAATCTTATTTTAAACAGTGAACACGTTTCCGATGCCTGGCTTATTGGAACAATAATACTGATCTACAAAAACAAAGGAAAACCAGCCGATCCATCGAACTATTGCCATATAACATTACTAAGTTGTGTGGGATAATATTCCACAATATCTTGTAATTCGGCTAGAGGATATCCAAAAAGATGCTCTCAGAACGGTATGTGGAATGACACATAGTGCGAGCACTGAAGACCCGTACTTAGAAACAGGCATCGAAACCTTGTCAAGCAGACGTGAATTTCATAGATTATCTAAGTAGTTATGGGTGGGGCTGTTCGTTATTGTTCTTCCCAGCAGGGGGTCTTCGAGAAAAATGGGTTTTTCAGGAGATCAAAGGAAAAGCTTGCGGAATGGAATGTTGAGAACAATGGCGCACAGGGACACACGCATTCTAGAGAACAATGACGCACAGAGCACCACGTTTTTGTCGATAACAATGACACACAGCCGCACACGTATTTGAGAATCTGCAACACTGGAATGTTCTATTATCTTGAATGAGTTAACCCTTAAAAGTTTAAAAGTTGTGTATTTTATGTTTGAACGTAGTGGTGGCACTCCCCCCTCTGCGGTTAGCTACCGTTGTAAAAATAATAAGAGAGTAATGTAAAATAATAGAGTTTAAGAGGTGGTCCGATAACGGAGGTCGTAGGAGGAGGAGGATGTATGAGGAATTACGGTATTGATGTTTGAAAATAATTTGACTGTTTCGTCGCTAACGTTATTAGTAAACTGTAGAATATTTAGAGACTGCCTGTAAGCTGTTAGTAAGCAACAGCTACTACACAGATTAGCATCAAAATATTAAAAATAATGTATTAATGGTATGTACGGATGGAATGGTAACCAAGACATGGTGGTGATGGATTGTATCATGGGTTAAAAAAGTTAACCCTAATACCGATGAATATATAGTTCATTTTCTATCGATACCATACAGGTAAACTGGTGAATATTTTGAAAATAATTTGACTGCCTGTGTCAGTTGAGGCGGAATGCTATAGTATTCCTCCTCAGTTGATATTGCTGGATGATTATGAGGGCGATGCTAGCGTACTTGTTTACAAGGTATGCACGATGTACGAATATTTTGATAATTTGTTGCTGAATATTTTGATAATTTGAGTGGTAGCTGAATATTTTGATAATTGGTTGCTGAATATTATGATAATCGGTTGCTCAATATTGTGATTGGTTGCTGAATAAATTTATTGCTTGCTGAATATTTTGAAAACGATTTGACTGTGTAAATTTTAATTTCTTATTAGGCGATGTTAGGTAAGAGAGAGGTGGTCTTATAACGGAGGTTGAAGGAGGAGGGAGGAATGCTATCTCGGAACCCTCTGCTAGGCATTGTTCTCCGCGCATGAGCATGCCTTTATCCACCTGGTGGTCCTTTAAGAAAATGCAGGTGGTCGCTCAAAGAGGTGTCACGAGGGATGAGGAGGATGGCTGACGTATGCTAGCGTATTCGCCGAGGCAACGTCTTGCGCGATATCTCTGTACGAAATATTTTGAAAATAATTGATTGTAAGCCGCTGGTTGTTTAGTCACTATTAACCTCCTCCTTGGGTTAAGTCATTTTAAAAATGGCAGTCATTTAATTATTAAATTTTCAAAATTGTTATGGAAATGCTCATCGTTGACGATTGATGTTGTATAATATTATATAGATAGTTTTATCTACCATATTTATGTCTTTAAAGCGTCAATCATTTAATTATTAAGTTTCAAAAATATGAACAAACTCCCAGTCATTTAATTTTCAAAAATATCAGAGCATTGTGTTACACAGGTTATAGTGATCTACGTTGTGTATATATATATATATAGGAAGTTTTCCTATGCTATTATATAGATAGTGTTATCTATCGTATTTATGTCTTTAAAATGGCAGTCATTAATTTAGTTCCTAGTCAATGGCAATGCATTAATTGTCCACGAACAATAGCATACAGATGGCCATTTAGAACAGTAGCATCCATCGACCACTTTTGACGGATCAGAATGTGTGCATGCGTATGCATGTGTCAAGCGGGTTGTTGTGTGTAAAAACTTTATTACATTATTTTATTTTTTGAACAGATAAAGAGTTCTCTTTCGAATGATTTGTGGGCCCTGAAAAGGGCCGTGTTTTGAGATAGGTCTCAGTCTTCACAGATCCGCACAGGCACGGGTGTCAGTTTGGTAACAAACTGCGTCATGTTTGCTTTTTGTATATCAGTCAGAGTATCACCGATTACAGGACACCCATGCGGATACTGTTTGATTGGTAATAGACAATAGCACTCTTTGCCGGTGTACACCATCTCTTTAGGTTCTGTTTTCTTGATCATACGCCTACAGACCCTCTCGTGTTTCGACCGTCGGCATATGGTGTCGCGGATGTCGATGGAACACCAACGACATCCCACATACCCAGTGCCTGATCCGTCAAAGTTTGTACTGCTGGCCATTTTAGCCAAATGTACATTAACATTTACATTTATACCACATCGCTCTACTACAAAAAAAATATAAGGAATATCATGTGAGATGAAATCTGACTGCCTAAGGCTACCTAACTACTCTGCAGTTACACATCCAACCACTTTGCGATGTTTAAACTGGAATGAGAAAATGGATTGAATTTGTACCGTTTATAGGAATATATGTACTGCGCCCGCAAATCCACAACATGCGGACCGCATGCGTCCGCACATGTATGCATACATTTTGGCATGTATGCGTGTTCAAGCATGTACATATACTTGTTGCCATCCACAACATGTGCCTGCAATTCTGCATTATGCGCCCGCAATCCGCAACATGCACCCGCAATCTGCAACACACACCCGCAAATCCGCAATATGCGGCCGCAATCCGCATCATGCACCCACAATCTGCAACATACGCCCGCAAATCCGCAAATGCGGCCCGCATGCGGCCGCACATGTATGCATGCATTTTGGCATGTATGCATGTTCAGGCATGTACATACACTTGGTGCCATCCGCAACATGCACCCGCAAATCCGCATCATGCGCCCGCAAATCCGCAACATATGCACGCAAATCCGCATCATACGCCCGCAATCCGCAACATATGCCTGCAATCTGCATCATGCGCCCGCAATCCGCAACATACGCCCGCAAATCCGCAAATGCAGCCCGCATGCGGCCACACATGTATGCATGCATTTTGGCATGTATGCGTGTTCAGGCATGTACATACACTTGGTGACATCTGCAACACACACCCGCAAATCCGCATCATGCGCCCACAAATCCGCAACATACGCCCGCAAATCCGCATCATACGCCCGCAATCCGCAACATACGCCTGCAATCCGCATCATGTGCCAACAATCCGCAACATACGCCCGCAAATCGGCAAATGCGGCCCGCATGCGGCCGCACATGTGTGCATGCATTTTGGCGTGTATGCATGTTCAGGCATGTACATACACTTGGTGCCATCCGCAACACGCACCCGCAAATCTGCATCATACGCCCGCAATCCGCAACATACGCCCGCAAATCCGCATCATACACCTGCAATCCGCAACATATGCCCACAATCCGCATCATGTGCCCACAATCCCCAACATATGCCCGCAAATCCGCAAATGCGGCATGCACATTGCCGCACATGTATGCATGCATTTTGGCGTGCATGCGTGTTCAGTCATGTACATACACTTGGTGCCATCCGCAACATATGCCCGCAAATCCGCATCATGCACCCGCAATCTGCAACATACGCCCACAAATCTGCATCATATGCCTGCAATCCGCAACGTACGCCCGCAATCCGCATCATGCGCCCGCAATCCGCAACATATGCCCGCAAATCCGCAAATGCAGCCGCATGCGGCCGCACATGTATGCATGCATTTTGGCATGTATGCATGTTCAGGCATGTACATACACTTGGTGCCATCCACAACACACACCCACAAATCCGCATCATGCGCCCGCAAATCCGCAAAATATACGCCCGCAAATCCGCATCAAATGCCCGCAATCTGCAACATATGCACGCAAATTCTCAACATGCACCCGCAATCCGCAACATATGCCCACAAATCCGCAAATGCGGCCTGCATGCGGCCGCACATGTATGCATGCATTTTGGCGTGTATGCGTGTTCAGGCATGTACATACACTTGGTGCCATCCGCAACATGCGCCCGCAAATCTGCATCATGCGCCCGCAATCAGCAACATACGCCCGCAAATTCACAACATGCGGACCGCATGCGTTCGCACATGTACGTATACATTTTAGCCAGCAGAGCCAGTCATTCAGATGAAAAAATTTAAAAAAGTCTTCTGGCACACGCATGCGCACAAGGGTGCACACCGCGGCATGCACGCATGCACGCACAAGGCTACAACCTATAACTAGCAGTATCGTGTATTAGTATGTGTTCATATGAGCGTGACCTATATTAAACCCTCATGACATACCCTCTCCAACCTACATACCATTTTTCAGACACCGCGCTCTCACACATTACGACCACAATGTCTAGACAAATGGATAGCTGTCAGAGTCAGTCATTCCAATGATAAATTTACAAAGATAGTCTTCTCTAGGGCTGCAAGTATGAATATTAAGAAGTTCGCTATGGGTTGTCGGGTGGGTGGGTGTTGGTGGTGGGGTTAATGCCTGGTGTTGGGTGTAGGTCGTAGTGTTGCACGCACGCACCTACGCACAACGTATAACTAGCAGTATCGCGTATTATCATGTGTGCATATGAGCAAGACGTTTTATTAAATCCTCATGACCCTCTCAAACCTATATGCCATCTTTTCAAACACAGAGCTCTCACATATTCCGACCACAATGTCTAGATAAATGGATAGCTGTCAGAGTCAGTAATTCTGGTGATAAATTTTCAAAAATAGTCTTCTCTAAGGATGCAAGTATGAATATGAAGAAATTCGCTATGGGTTGGCGGGTGCGTGGGTGGTGGTGGTGGTGGGGTTAATGCATGGTGTTGGGCGTAGGTCATAGTGGTGGTCGTGGTGGGTGTTGGTGGTGATGATGGTGGTTGGTGGGGGTGTTTGCCGGCGCAATGACTAGACAAATGGATAGCCTGCAGTGCCAGTCATTCCGAGGATACATTTTCAAAAATAGTCTTCTCTGAGGATGCAAGTATGAATATGAAGAAATTCTCTATGGGTTGGCGGGTGCGTGGGTGGTGGGGTTAACGCATGGTGTTGGGTGTAGGTCATAGGGGTGGTGGTGGTGGTGGTGGGTGTTGACGATGATAATGGTGGTTGGTGGGGGGTGTTTGCCGGCACAATGACTAGACAAATGGATAGCCTGCAGTGCCAGTCATTCCGATAATAAATTTTCAAAAATAGTCTTCTCTTGTACTATGATGAAGAAAATGGACATTTTCTTGAAGAAATTCGAGGGTTAAATGGGTTAAGAAAGTCTCTAGCGTCCATGTAATGGCGCAACACAAGGTGGTCGCTTAGGGCAGGACTGAATTATATAGTAAAAAACATGGTTATAGCGTATCGCTGCTCTGTAGCCAAAAGGATATATTCATATTTGTAGTAAACGGTCATCTATGATTATGCTACTACGCTCAAAATGTTGCTCTTAATTGTAGTATCTTTAAGCGTCGATAAACAGCAATAGCCGGTGAGCGGGCATTATTATCGATTTTCACAAACTCTGTAACATTGTAATATCCCGTGCTTAGAACGAGACGGGTGGTATATTCTTATAGTATTCCTTAACACATGACATGTTTGTATCTCGATTCAAGATTGATCTTGGTGCTTTAACATTCTTTCGTTATTAACATGTGCCGTGTTTGTAACTCGATTAAGGACTGATCCCACGGCTATTCAAGACGTATGGTTAAATCATACGCAACAAATAATCTTTTTAGCATAAGTACGCTCGACATACAATTCTATAAACGGTACCCTCAGAGACATAATGACCACATTTTAACCATCGTATCTAAAACGTCTGACGTTATTGCAAAGTATTTAAAATGCAATTTGTGCGTAATGACGGTTAAAAGTCAATCAAAATATTCGACAAAAAATAGTTTTACTAATAATGTTAACAACGTCAAATTAATTTCAAAATATTCAACAGTTTACCTGTATGGTATCGATAGAAAATGAACTATATATTCATCGGTATTAGGGTTAACTTTTTTAAACCATGATACAATCCAATGAATCCATCACCACCAAATCTTGGTAACCATTCCAACCGTACATACCATTAATACATTATTTTTAATATTTTGATGCTAATCTGTCTGGTAGCTGTTGCTTACTAACAGCCTACGGACAGTCACTAAATATTCTACAGTTTACTAATAACGTTAGCGACGAAAATGTCAAATTATTTTCAAACATCAATACCGTAATTCCTCTTACATCCTCCTCCTCATACGACCTCCATTATCATACCACCTCTTAAACTCTATTATTTTACTATTATCAATACCAACGATACTGTTCTAAATGGGCATCTGTACGCTATTGTTTGCGGTCGATTAATGCATTGCCACTGACAAGGAATGCATTTTGTCCATATTTTTGAAAATTTAATAATTAAATGACTGCCATTTTAGAGACATAAATATGATAGATAACACTATCTATATAATAGCATAGGAAAAATTACTGTGTACGTGTCTGATTTTTGAAAATTAAATGACTGGGGAACACATTTTGCTGGCCTAGATAGCATTCCTCCCTCCTCCTTCGACCTCCGTTATAAGACCACCTCTCTCTTACCTAACATCGCCTAATAAGAAATTAAAATTTACACAGTCAAATCGTTTTCAAAATATTCAGCAACCAATCAATTTATTCAGCAACCAATCAAAATATTCAGCAACCGATTATCATAATATTCAGCAACCAATTATCAAAATATTCAGCTACCACTCAAATTATCAAAATATTCAGCAACAAATTATCAAAATATGCGTACATCGTGCATACCTTGTAAACAAGTATGCTAGCATCACCCTCATAATCATCCAGCAATATCAACTGAGGAGGAATACTATAGCATTCCGCCTCAACTGACACAGGCAGTCAAATAATTTTCAAAATATTCACCAGTTTACCTGTATGGTATCGATAGAAAATGAACTATATATTCATCGGTATTAGGGTTAACTTTTTTAACCCATGATACAATCCATCACCACCATGTCTTGGTTACCATTCCATCCGTACATACCATTAATACATTATTTTTAATATTTTGATGCTAATCTGTCTAGTAGCTGTTGCTTACTAACAGCTTACGGGCAGTCTCTAAATATTCTACAGTTTACTAATAACGTTAGCGACGAAACAGTCAAATTATTTTCAAACATCAATACCGTTATTCCTCATACATCCTCCTCCTCCTACGACCTCCGTTATCGGACCACCTCTTAAACTCTATTATTTTACATTACTCTCTTATTATTTTTACAACGGTAGATAACCGCAGAGGGGGGAGCGCCACCACTACGTTCAAACGTAAAATACACAACTTTTAAACTTTTAAGGGTTAACTCATTCAAAATAATAGAACATTCCAGTGTTGCAGATTCTCAAATACGTGTGCGGCTGTGCGTCATTGTTATCGAGAAAAACGTGGCGTTCTGTGCATCATTGTTCTCTAGAATGCATGTGCCCCTGTGTGCCATTGTTCTCAACATTCCATTCCGCAAGCTTTTCCTTTGATCTCCTGAAAAACCCATTGTTCTCGAAGATCCCCTGCTGGGAAGAACAATAACGAGCAGCCCCACCCATAACTACTTATCTATGCTATTTAAACTTATTAACGGGATGACCTGTGAGGTTCTGGTCAACCATCTTCCCACACTATCCCAAGCACGAAATCCTTACAATATCCGTCATCCAAATTTCTTCACTCCATTCCGCTGCCGTAATGAGCTCTTCTATGGATCCTTTTTCCCAGCAACGATCTGCGCCTGGAATATGCTTCTTGTGCCGGTGAGAGATTATGTCACTCTTCTAGAATTTAAAAGCAAACTCAAGGCTATGTCACCCATACGACAACCCCCTGAGTGGTATTACGTAGGCCCGAGGTTTGCCAACATAATGCTATGCAGGCTCCGAAATGGTTGTAGTTCTTTAAACCGACATCTATTTGACAACTTTCTGTCGGAATCTGCCGGTTGTTCTTGTGGGCACAATGATGAATCTACAAACCACTACCTCTTACATTGTGCCCTTTTTAACGAGCAAAGAGTCGTTTTCCAAAATCAGCTTGCCTTGAACGATATTTCTCTTGCTAATCTTACGGTCAACCAGCTTCTATACGGGACTTACACTGCCAACTTGGAAATGAATAAACTGATCTGTAATACGGTATGTCAATACATAATTAACACCGACCGCTTTCAGTAGCTTCCCGTTTGTGAACTTATAGTTTAAGTGGTAAATGGACAGCAGCCCAACACATACAGGTCGGGGGAAGGCAGCACCTAGAGCTCACCTCTGCTATTCTTCCATTTGATCTTATTCCTCACTCTCTCTATCTCTCCCCCTCTCTCCCCCCTTTCCTCCTCTCTCTCTATCTCGGTCTTTCTTCCTACTCTCCCCCACCTCACACTCAACATCCACACCCTTATGCACACCAATAGACTACAATTAATTAAACTATTATGATTTGCCGCCATTTTGTTGTAAAAAAGTTTTGAATAATCTGTATGTGTATGGGAGACACGGGCATAGGACTCTAAAGTCTTATCATGCTTCCATCTGAACAAAATAAATCACGTTTAAACCAAGTTGTTTAGGCAAATTGTTCATGTATACAAAGGAGAACCAGCCGATCCATCGAACTATTGTTTAGGCAAATTGTTCACGTATATTTTGAATGAAAGACTGAAGGACTGCACAGAAAAATGTGAAATAATATCTCAGGCACAAACTGGCTTCTGAAAAAATACGTCCACCCTTGACAATAATAATTATCTGTATTTATCTGATTAAGGAATGACTATTTGCTCAGAAGAAAAAAACTGTTCTGTACATTTATTTATTTTAAGCAAGCGTTTGACAAAGTATGGCTGGCCGCTCTCTGGAAAAAATTACTGAAAAACAATATAACAGGAAAATGTTTTAAAATTGCATACAACATGTATAAATGTATGAAAGCCTTAGTGAGTCAGAATCAAAATAGTTCCGATTTCACGATGAGTAACCTAGGTGCGAGACAAGGTTAAAATTTATCTCCCCTTCACGCGACTTACCACTTATGGTTTTGTCGCTAAATTAAATAATATTGCATAGGCATACACATTCCTTGTGACTCTGTCATTAGTTTAAATACGGATTCAGCCTCTAATGCACCTTGATCAGCGATCTGTATTCTTAAGTAAAACATAAACAAATCCCTAATAGTATTAGGAGTGACCATCGAATGTAAAAGTCACGAAACTGGTAACGGGGAGTAATTGTTGGTTTGTGAAGCAGTTTCTTGGCTGACAGAGATTTATTTGATTACAATAATTAAATGTATAGTTCCCCAATAAAAATATAAAAGTTTTATGATACGTGTGTGTAAAATATACACAGAATTCTCAACTAAACAGCACCCAGAAAAGCGTACTGAAACCTGTCGTTAAGCGACCCCTTTGCAACCCCTTTGCGAGCAAATATAGTGGAAATAAAAAACACCAAATATTCTATGCACATCGATTATCGTATTTTTATTAGAAAGGAAGCTGCATTTATTCTATGAAGAGTGGTGGTGATTCTATCTCATATTTAAAGAATACACGAAATTTTGGCTCCAAAAGCAGCTGTCCGTTCAAGCAGTTTTAGTTGTTCCTTGTAGACGTCAATCTGTTGCGGGATATAATTCATTAATTGACATCAATCCATGTTTCAAACAGAACCATTATATGCGCATCTAACGGATTTAATAAGCAAAAAATCAAATGCCATGCTAGGGGGAGGGAAATTAGTTCCCTTGAAACACACTTTAACGTTGTGTTACATATTTTACTATGAGAATTGTCTCCCCTAACATGGCATTGGATTTTTTCTTATTTATCACATTTACTGAAATCTTATGCACATTGTGTGGAATATGTATTAAAATGTTTTACTTATTTCAGCTAATAAACATAAAACATTCAGTCACACTTCAGACTCGAACAGTGCCATGTTCTATCATTGCTCTTGTTCAATGAAGGGTAGCTAATGGAAAAGATGTTCTTTTTGCAGTCAGAAATTTTCTGGTGAATATTTTAAAAATTAACATGACTGTAAACTGTTGCAGTCAAATTACTTTCAAAATATTCACCATCCATTATGTCTGAGAACAGTCGCACAACATAGAATTTTAAATGAAATCCTACGGTACCTTTGAGCAAAGGAAATTGAAATCTGTTTGACAGACCGCAAATGCTGTAATCACTGCTGACTGGCTCAGTAATAATAAATGTCACCTAACAGGGTATTGGCATGGCAGGGTATCAAAAGTCTTTAGAATCTAAGAAATTCTTTACCTTCTCCAGACCTAATTTATCAACTTCCATGCCCATTTTAAGATGTCTCCAACAACTGTCCATTTCAAATCAAACAAACTTTACAGGAAAAATGTCAGAATTAGTAGTCAATATATTGAATATTATCTACAGGATTCATACATCAGGAGAATGAAATTCCATACCTTTTACAGACATAATTTCTCAATTTCCAGATCAATTTTATGAAGTCCCCAATCAGTTTCCATTTAAAAACACTGGCAAATTTAGCATAAAACTGTCCGAATTCGTAAAGTCGAGAGTCGAGAATATTTTGAATATTATCTATCTCAAATCTGAGATTTAAATTAACATTCTTTTTCCAAACGATTAGCTGGAAATGTCAGGTTTTCCATTGATTTCAAGGCCTGGACACATTTAAAAAAAAATAATTCCATACCATTTCAGACTTTCCATGAACCCTGTATGAACCATGTATCTACACTATTTTGTAAAGGAGAACCATACTGGACAAACAAGAGACTGTGCTCGACATCCTCGGAGGATGCGATCTTCCCAGGGGCTTACCATAGCTACGAGGAATGTACCTGGTCTGAGTGTAACACCAAAGAGACAAATGTTAGGTACAGACTGTGAACACTATAACATCGACATTACATGCATTCAAGAGACTAAAGTAGCTAAGCACTCAGAGCAGCAACTACAGACAGGCCATAAGCTAGTGCTCGTGGTAAAAAAGGCCACATACTGAGATTTAGGCTTCGTAATCGGACCAAGGGTCTTGGACCATGTCATTAGTTTTGGATACGTCAGTGATTGCATTGCATTCATCAACCTGGCTATACCTATGTCAAAACACACCACCACTAAGTGTCGCATTGTCAATGCATATGGCCCAACTACCGAAAAAGCCAAAGAAAATCCAGCTATATTAGATTCCTTCTATGCAGAACTGAGCTCCGCCATTACATTATTTCCAGCTCGATGGCAACTGTTTGTGTGTGGAGATTTCAACTCCAAGCTTTGTAAACTCGGAATTGCGGACAAAGGTTTAGGACTTGGCTTATTCATGCGATCGTATGGAGAGGGCACATGCAACAACAATGAAGATGCACTGGTAGCATTCCTCAGTTCCAATGACATATTTGCCACAAATGCGGCTTTCAAACACGCATGCCATCACCGGACAACATGGACTGGACACATTGCTGATCACAAGACCTGAAAAGGTTCTAAGGCTACAATAGCTCTCTTCAACCAAATAAACTTCATATTATTCAAGACAGAAGCAAAACGCCTACTTCAGAATGTTCGTTCCTATGGAGGCACAGATCTCAATTCTGACCATGAGCCAGTTATTACATGCCTTCTGATGAACGATCTCTATTTAATATATAAACGCCATACCAGGCAAGAGGGTAGAGTCAATCACAACCTACCCAAGCTCATCAGCCACACTGTCACTCAAATGTCATACAAAAAGGCCTTTGGGGAGCAGATAGCTAACATCGACATTAGCTCAAATGCAAACGAAGCCCTAACCAAAATACTGAAATCTATGGAATCATCAGCTACCAGCACCATAGGTGTTCTTAAAAACAACCAAACTAGGTATACTGACAATCCTCTAGTAGTAAAACTGCCAGCAGAGCAGAAAATGGTACAGCTGCGCATCTATCAAAGTGGCCAAAGTGAATACCGCACCAAACACCGCAATAACATTCTGCACCACATTAGCGAATGCATAAAAGATCTTGCTATTCAACAAGCAGACTCCCTAGCAGATGAAATCACTGCCACGGACGACTGCCACAAAATGATTCAGGCAGCCCGAGCCCTGAGAGTTACTAACTACACACCACCACTTAATGTACACAACTCTGAAGGACACTTTATCAGGATTGACCAGGGAAAAGCCGAGGCGTTTCGCGAATGGTTCAAGGAACAGTTCACTGACCACGATGATGAGCCCCTGCACCCGTTTTCAAGAGACCCCAGTCCATTACTAACACCAATTAAAACAGGAGAAGTCGAGAAGGCACTTATAGCCCTGAAAAATGGACGTGCATCTGGACCTGATGGAATGAGCAATGAACTATTCAAATATGCAAGTGACATTGTCTCAAATCCGATCATGCACCTAATCAATACAGCATTTATGCCCCAACTTCCCCATCGACCTTGTAGGCCAAGGCACCATTATCGCACTACTCAAGCCCAAGAAGCCACCTGGCCCACCAGCCAATTTGTGGCCCATTGTGCTCCTCAACAGCATACAGAAAATCATATTCAGTGTTACTCTATGCCGCATCCGAGACAAAATCGATGACTTCTCCGGATCATGTCAAAGTGGCTTCAAACGTGGACGCAGCTGCACAGACATTGTATGGGCGTAGCGCATGCTTGTATCGGTAGTCATGTCGATACCCATCGACTTCTCCTGATAAAAAGACTACGTCTATACAATGCACTGGGATTTCCGCAAAATGGGAATTGACATGTCACGAGCCTTTGACACAATTAAACGCTCTAAGATTATAAATGTACTACACCAGGCCAGTTGCAATGAAAATGAGCTACGACTAGTGAGACTACTGCTTGTAGCCACCAAGCTGAGAGTACAAGTCAAGTCGGTGAAGTCTGTAGAGTTTGAGACATCAATCGGCTCCCCACAGCGAGATGGTCTATCTCTGGTACTTTTCACCTGATATCTTGCTGCTGCATTGAAATCCGTGCAGGAAAGCTCCAGAAGATCACACACCCCCGCGCCACCCACCCCCAGTGGCAATACTGGGTATGCCGCTAGAGATGGAATGTGCCGACGATGTGGGCATCATAGACGAGGAACAGAAACGCCTTGACGAACTTCTCCCAATAGCTGCAAGCAAACTCAAAATTGAGAATCTCTTTATGAATGAATCCAAAACAGAGTTCACCCACATCTACAAAGCATGAAACTAAAGAAAATGATGATCCACTTCGTGGCGGCGAACCATGGAGGAAAAGTAAAATCCTAGACTCACTGCTTTGCAGTATTGCTGGCATTGCTGCACGCTGTATCATGGGGCACATAGATTTTCAGTCCTTCTGGAAGCTATGGATTCGTAGATCAAAGTTGTCCTTGATAAAAAGACTACGTTTATACAATGCAATCTGCGTATCCTTGATGCTGTATAACTGTAACAGCTGGGCAGCCCCAAAGTCAGTCCTAAACAAACTCGATGCCTGCCACCGCAAACACCTATGCACCATCACTGGACACCGATGGCCAGACAGTAAAATTTCCAATGATGCATTGTACAAGATGTACATGATGTAAAAGTCGCACAGCAAAGATGGTCAATGTTTGGCCATCTGCTAAGGATTTCACCCTACACAGAGCCATCAAATACAAAGCCAGGAGAGGATGTCATTGCATAAATCTGCTAAGCGTGCTACGAGGTGACCTCAAGAAAGCAGGACTCGCTACACTCAAGTCAAGAAAGGACCTGATGGATCTAAGAATTTCGGCTGAGGACAAGACATAGTGAGAAAAAGTGAAGAGGTGATTGCAGCTGTAGGATGTTTCTCCTACTACAGCCGCAGAATACAATAATCATACATACTGTACAATATTTCAATTTCCCATACATTTCCCAAACATTTGGTAGAAAATTTGGAATTTTCTATATTTTCAAGGCCTGGAATTTGGTATCTTATAATTCCACGCTTTTCGAGGAGGCAAACATGACAGGATAACAAACGGCTATAAAATATGGCCACATACAGTGAAGGTGAGATTGCAGAATTTCTCGCTACAATGAATTTTCTATTATCAAAATAACACAATTTCATGACCTTGTCTAAGTTGAGGACTAAATAATGTTGGTCATACATTGTTTACTCTCCCTAATTCTGCAGCAATAACTCCTATTGAAATTGGTTTGACAATTGTCAGCAGCTTATCTGTATAATTGTCTTGAAATATATATGCTGGAACAAGATATAATGGGCAAATAACTGTCCATGACCTATGAGAAAATATGCCGATTATCCATATTTTCCAAGCTGCATCAGTTCTAAATTCTCAGTTTCCCGGATTTGAAGTTTCAATGACCATTTTCTATGCATGGTAAAACATTTATTGTGCCAAAATGTGAGACAAATCTTTTGAATCAGTAAAGTTCAAGATAATATTCCCGAGTTTAACAGGTGAGGGGACTCCTTAGGGAAGAGCATAATAAACCCATGTTTGGGCCACTATAAAACATTTAACCCTTTCAACCCTGGACAAATCCGTACTCTACAGTTGTCTTGCAAAATGTCAATTTGCATTCAAATAGAAGACTGTTTTTGAAAATTTACCAAAATTCAATAAGAAAATGTTTAGATTTTTCTGACCTAATATAACCACTAAAGGGTTAAATAAATGATAAGCAACCATTTCTAATGACTAAAACTGAAATTTGACTATTCTGAAGTTTTTATTAAAGATATTTTTATTAAATATCTTTTTATTGCTCCATTCTGATAATATTCCTAAACTACATGTATATATATAGGATTGTTCAGAATGGGATATAAACAATAGGCATGCCAACGTAGATTCTAAAACAATGTTTACACACAGTGTGTTCATGACTGCTGTCGATGTTGTCTCAGCTGATTACAATAGTCCATGCTGATGAACACACAATGACATTCACATCACATATTCAGCTGAGCAAATTTAAGCTCGCGGGTGGGGGGTGGTGGGGTGGGATTCTGTTTAGAGTGTTCAGTACTTTAAAATGTTGAGCATATTAACACATCATAGAATTCATCAAGGACATCCATCTTGCATCTCATGCTCACAGCGATGGCACTTTCTACAGTAATCAGTAGGCATTGCTACACAATGATCACAAACCTCCAAATAAGATTTAAATAGTTATGTTAAGATAATAAGGGTATTGTCAGGCTTGCTAAGCCTTTAATGGCAAAGCCGACCGGTAGCAGCCTATGCAGTGGCCTCAAGGAATGTCAATTTACAGGCTAACAGAAGAGTGTTTTTGAAAATGTTCACTGGAATGTCTGCTTCAATAAGGAAGCCAGTCATCATAGTGTTAAATTTCCCAAAAATAGTTGCTTACTAGCCTGCAAATGGGCATACACTGACCAATAATTTAGATTTTCTCAACCAATCTTGACCACAAAATGGTTAAAAAATATTAAGTCTTTTACTGGTACTGTGATATTACAAATCAATGTCAGTTTACAGACCATTATTTTTTTTAATTTACCACCAGAATAGCCGAATCGATAACATAGACAGTCATTTCACTGATAAATTAAAAGATTTTGTAATCTAGGTTTGTGAATAGCCATTCTCTAAGAAAATACCATCTTGATTTTCTGATAGCTTTCAAGAAATGATTTATTCTTGATTTTAACAGAATTGAGCTGATGGAACTAAAGATTGTAAAGTTTTAATTGTGTAGTCATTGTTCAACTTTGATTTTCCAGGCAATTTGATATTGGGCAATACAGCAGTTTGTGATTGACCAGCCAAGTGAGCTTGTAACAACCCTTTAAATGGCCTCTGTTGAGGTATTAAGAAATTATGTCCATTTACAGACCAAGAAGAATATTAAAAAAAATTTATCACTGGAATGACTCATCAGGACTGGCTCAATAATCTCCAATCATAAATTTACAACAATTTAGTCTTCTCTTGGTCTGCAAATGGACATTTTCTGTGGAAAAAATATTTTCTTGAGCGAACCTGATCATCAAATGGTTACTTTATTCCAGTTTTCATACAAAATGGAACTGAATATCACATAAAGCCATAAAACCAACATTCTGTACATAGTATAATAGGTTTATAGAACATGGCCATCATGTTCATCTTTAGTAACCTCTTCATGAATTGACAAATTAGTGACCTGGCTGTGACAATTACTGCCAGTTAGTCACTTATTTGATTATTGTATACTAAATGGGTCATATGATGCTCTGGGTGGGGGCAGGCTTATTGAGGTTATTATGCAATCGCAGATTGTTATGTTTAGTGCATTATTGTCTTCTTGCATACAATGTAGATGATATATAATATATATTTACTATATATTATCATTATACCGTAAGCTCTACAATCTAGATGTCATGCATGATATATTCATATCTCATTTAAAGCTTTTGCTTTCAAGTTGATTTTCGTTACTCACCTGGGTAAAAGAGTTGATAATGATACAACTATCGGAAGTTGGCAATATTATTACTGATATATGTTCATAGTTATTGAAGTGAAGCTAGTTGATATTTAAATGTATTAATTATATTTATTGTATTAATGTTAAGTGTTGCTAAGATTGTCAATATTGATCAATTTATTTATCGCTGTTGACCCCCCATCCGCCATAACCGTGACAATACATTTCCTGTAGCTACAAATGACGATGAGGAAATACACCAGCCACAATTGCTAGAGAATGTTCGCCTACCAACAGAGCAGGAGATTACGAAGCTCATCATGTCATCTCCGAGTAAGACTTGCCAGCCTGACCCTATGCCCACATCAATAGTAAAGCAGCATGTAGTCATTCTTGCACCAGTAATCACAAACATTGTTAGTCTGTCATTAGGGGTGGGTGGGGGTGGGTGTGGGGGTGGGGGTGGGGGTGGGGGTGGGGTGGGGTGGAGACTTCCCACCTCCAATGCAGAATGCCTTGTGATGCCATTGCTTAAAAAGTCATCGCTGGACCCAGAGATACTCAACAACTACAGGCCAGTTTCAAACCTAAGATTCCTATCCAAACTGACGGAAAAGGTTGTCGCAGTACGTATATCTGAGCGTATGCAACAGTATAAAATAGCTGAGTAATTCCAATCCGCTTATAGAGAGCACCATGGAACAGAAACAGCATTAGTTAGAGTTCAGAACAATAGTCTCAGATCGCTGGACAATCATACTGCAACTCTCTTGGTATTACTAGATCTATCAGCTGCGTTTGATATGCTTGATCACGAGATACTCTGTAAGCGCATGAACAATAACATTGGTATTAGCAGTACAACCCTGTCATGGGTACGATCATACCTCTCTGACAGTGTGCATCGCTAATTCACGAAGCTCTAATATCTTATCAAAATACGGTGTGCCAAAAGGGTCGATACTCGGTCCGAGATTTTTCACAGTGTACTCTGCTCCAATTGCAAACATAGCTAGACGGCATGACCGTAATGTGCATATTGTAGCTCGCTGGGTAGTGTCGGGCCATTCCGGTGTATCATGTCGACTCGCCGCGCTGCAAGGGCACGACGAGTGATGATGCTGGTTAGCATCCGGTCTCGGGGTGACGGACCTTGTACGAGACTGCCCTGTGGAAAACAAAAACCGGCTCCTAAGGCCGGTGGAACTCAATCGTTCCGGTGGGGCCGTGCGACCATCGTCGCGAACATTAAACACAACGGTCTCATCCCGCGAGTTTGTGTCACCAGTATTCCTGTCCATAGCAATTTCTTGATCTATGGACTTACAAGATTTGATTTGGTGACCTAAAAATATAAGTCTATACAATGAGTTTAGCTAAACAATTAAAAATATGTTAGATAAAACTACAATAAGAGCATACCAAAATACGAGACATAGAGACAGGTAGATGAACTTGTAAACATGGGGCTCCCAGAGGTACCACACAGACTCGTAGGTCCGCAGAGGTATCCCCGCAAGGGAGGCTCTCGTACACGAGACTTAACTAGTTAACTTAATATAAGTTATTATACCTCTAAGCTGAAAGGAAGAAGGTTATCTCAGACGAAAAGTGATGTGTTTCACGCGGGCACTACTCCTAGTGCAAGTTTTGGGTGAGGAGTATTATCCTGGCGTGGACCGTCATCGCTGAATCCTTGTGAGAGGCAAGTGCCTTGCACGGGCCTCCGTCTCGGGAAGGTGTCGCCACTGCTTAAAGCGGAAGAAGAATACTAGGCAAAATGGGCCTACTCTAATATTTCAATCAAAAATGCTTTAGGAAGACGAGACCATACCTAGTGAGATTATGACTATAGGGGTGCATACTGTTTTACGTGAAGACGGAACGGGGGTTTCCGATGGATTCCCTAGTCACCATCTTATGTAGTTCTTGGATTGCTGTATTAGTAGTTGCCGCTTTATTTCTGCGGGCCTTCTGCTTTGCTTAATTCCTTTTAGTTGTTTTCAGAACAAGAATTAGTTTAGGCCGCAACTGGCTGATATCTACCTAGCTATAAACACGGCTGTCACGGAGAACAGATGCCCCAAGACATCAATACTAGAGACAGCGCTCATACATGTTATGTAGCAGGATCTCCGAACTGGATAAGAATCCGGACATCCCACCCCGCAACCACATAAAACATTACAAGACGGGTTACATTTCACAAAAGCATTATTAGACCATTTCTCTTATCGTTATGGTGGGGGTAAGAGAGACGAATATCCACCGTAAATGTCCTTCCCACAAGGGCGTGGCAGATCTAAATATCATGCCAAGACATTTTAACAGAATTCGGTGCAAATACGTATCGCGCCCGTCACCGGATCCTATGGAACTAACGGTTTTACCTGTCATTAGGTTTATATACAAGTTGCCAGTTTTGCATTGCGGTGCGAGAGGATTGTCAGTAAATAGAATAATAATTAATACATGTGTTTTTGCAGTGCTTTGCTACATTGGCTTAAATGCTAACTACTAAGTATCCAAAGATACACGGGAAATGTATGTGACACCGCACTCTGGCCATCACCGCTCGGAAACCCCAATAGTTTCCCAGAGTCGGATCAGCCCATGGTGCGGATGGGGATGTCCAACCAATTATGAAGCCACAAGGCCGAGTGGAACACGAAGAGAGACAAAATCTTACTTATGAGTCTTACCGGTGTGCGGGGCTAGATTATCACACTACCGGAAGAGAAGAGTATATTACACAGTATGTAATGAAGAAAGTGTCTCTAATCATTTTGAACCTATCCTATTGAGCTGAATAGAAAAGGTTTAGTCGGTAGCATGCCGGGATAAACAGAGTTATAGCATGGACTGCGACCTCAGTAAAAAATTGTTGGTGGCGGGAGAAAGTGCTGCATATGTAAGTGTTGCTGTACAGTGTTTCCTACGTGCACTGCAGTCCTATATTTTCTATGAATAAACAAAACATATGAATGGATAGATAATCTAACCGGAGCAATCAATACAGTGTCTATATATATATATATACACCTGTGCAAAAGTTAAGCACCACCCTATTTTTACGCACATGCGAGGGTATATTCATGTGCTATGAAGAAAGCAATAGCATAAACATTTATGTACCCATCCATCTTAGTGCAAGAGGTAATAATGCAACTAGAGGAATGCTGATTATGATGGTGGGGAAACACTGTATGTTTTTGTTTGAACTTGAAAACGAGGCCTGAATATGGTTACGTTGACACAACTGACAACTATTGCCCTACAGTTGACACACGTGGCTAGATTGTCATTAATGGTGTCTGAAAACGAAGTTTAACATCTGTGCACGAGTTTGAGACTGTCATTATTAATACCGGGTATATCCACCTTGTGCCTGGATGACGGCCTGGACACGATGTCTCATGCTGGTCACCAACCGACTGATACGCCATTGTGGTATTCGTTGCCATTCAAGATGGAGTGCGTCTGTTAATTCCTGTAGGTTCTGCACAGGAGGATCCCTCCTTCTCACCATGTTTCCCAGAATGTCCCAGATATGCTCAATAGGGTTCATGTCAGGGCTCCTTGCTGGCCATGGTAGGGTTTCGATGGCATTCTGGCGGAGGTATTCATGCACAGCTCTAGCACAATGTGGTCGGGCGTTGTCATCCATGAATATAGGGTGGGTTCCAGGTGCATGATTTACAAAATGAGGGACCACAACTCTATCCAGTATGGAATCTTGATATCTTTGTCCATTTAGTGTTCCAGGTACAGTCAACAGATCCAGTATGGCAGCCTAGTTGTACCATCATGTTTCTACGTTCTATTGTTTTTGATGGTGCTTAACTTTTGCACAGGTGTGTATATATATATATATATATATATATATATATATATATATATATATATATATATATATATATATATATATATATATATATATATATAACAGCACAGGTTAACGAACCTACAATAGTTCGGTTAACATCACATTGAGGAAAATGAGAATAATTATCAACAAATACAGAAATTATAACTAGCGGTCCTAAGACCATTACGGTTCCTTTTAGTCATCGGGACCATTATTGCGGAAACAATATAATTAACAAAACCTATATAGAGAAATAATTAAACTGTGATGTATAGTTACTTGAATACTTGGTAGTCATTCCGAAGTTAGGCTACCATGTTACTGAAATTGACATGTCAATCCATAGTCGACGTGAGATGATGCGCTCTCTGGAAGCTGGAAAGTTCCCGCAGGTTGGTTCCTGCAAGCTGTTTTCCGCAAACAAGACTTCCGCAAGAACACCCATGGCAGGAGGAGTACATCGCTTAGTGCTGTAGGCCTAATAGAATGTCTAATGAGAAGTCAGTAAAAGATATGATAGTACTACGTGGTGAAGAAAGTTTTCATACACTGATGGCACGGATGGAAGGTGTAAACAACCCGTCAGTAGCGTGGGTTGTCAGAGGCAAACGAGGATACAAAACAAAGCTTCACGGTGCTGGGTACGTTAGCCAGCTCTGAAGATGCACCGGGCAGAGTTTACTTTCTGCGGTCGAAAGTCGAAAGAACCGACACGATATTAGTGTGGCGGCAATTGAAATACCACTTTTAGGCATGGCCGGAGATCTGGCGAGTCATCCATTAAAGAACATCCTGTCTCTACATCGGTGGACTCACATATTCAGGCCGTAAAGGCCTCACCGCAAATTTGTGTTCCGAATATAGATGTTAGTATTCGTGAACAAATATCAGAAGTTCCAAATTACTCCCGTAAGTAGGGAGTCTACAAAATGGTTTTTACTGTGGTGGGTTGGCTACTGGTAGCTACGGGAACGCGACGGAAACTGAAATCATATGCGTAATATCTGTCGATCGTAGCTATTACAGGTCCAACCTGTTCGGCCCCTGGCCGAGGATGCTCCTGATCACTGGATCACTTCTCCTTTTATACTCCTCGTGATGCCACAGTCGGAGGCTTCATCCAATCATCGTTCGGGCACGGACCAATCAGCGCGCAGCTAATAATAGTGCAGTCAAACTTTCTAGAACATTCTAGAAGCTTTGCGTCCACGTGGTTATGATGTCACGGCAATATTTTGAAGATAATTATGAATAGTTTTCCCCGGATAACTCAGCCATTTCTCAACAGATCTTGAAATGGTTTACAGATTTAGAAAGCCCGTTGAATTCTGGTCTGATTACTGCCATATTTAACGGGAACAGGCAATCAATAAGGAGTACAGAGTACCATCTCGATACACTAAAAGTGCCATCCTATCTAGGTCATAACTTGGCACTCCGTATAAACAGCGTCCTGGCACGCGCATGCGCGTCAGGCGTTTTATCGAACTTAGTTGCTTCTCGACATGCTATCTCTCCCATAGGCCTATATACGCTTATGGCTCTACCCAGAGGGGCGTGTTCAGAAAACGAATCCAGGACGGGCGGTGCGTACCCAGGTCAGTTGGTTCGGCCGGTATCCGACTGGTCGATCCGAACTACACCACCCCCTCCTAGTTTGACATCTGTGGCAACCGATCGCGCGTGGCAGATCGATGTACGGACGTACACTAGGCAGGAATTATAGATTTCCCAGGTAGGCGCGTGGCTGGAGAGGAGTAGTGACGCATTAGACACGTATTCAAGAGACAGAGCACATAGGGGTGCCAAGAGGAGGGGGAGGCCTACTTTTAGTTTTTAATTTTGACCTGGAATTAATTTTCCGGGCCTTTTTTTTTTTTTTTTCTTTTTTTTTGTTTCTTCTTCTTTTCGATCGCTGGTATCACACTTGGAGAGCCGTTCTCAAGATGAAATCTGCGGTTTTCTGCAGTTCTTCCACAGGCCCATACAGCTTTTCAAGAAAAGAGGTTGACAAAGGCCAGATCTCTTCTCTCAGCAGCTGATACGTACTGCAACAATGAAATATGTACTCTGTGGTCTGTTCTGCTTCTCCACAAGGACAAGCGGGTGATGTCGTAAGGTGGAACCGCCTGTACATGTGTTGGTTTAGTCTGTTATGTCCAGTTCTGAGACGAAAAATGGTCACTTGCTCTGGCCTCGAGAGATGATGGTAGGCATCTTCTGATTGAGGTGTTCTATAGAGTGACTTGATGATAGTCTTCATCTCTGTATGTGTAACCATGTTTTCTGTCTGATTCTCTT
>JAVVLW010003518.1:0-27000 GCA_034401795.1 Chaetoderma sp. LZ-2023a
AAAGACCTCTCCTGTGCACTGTAAAGAAAATCGTAGGTTAAGCTCTCTTTTATTGGGCCCGTGATCCATGCTCTGGTGACACAGTGGAAATTGATTCGATAGATCTATGGTATTGTTAGAAAATGTAGGCTATGTCTTTGTAACGTGCATATCGCGTATTGGAACTTGGAGGGCGTGATGATGTTGTTTGCAATGCATCAACTGTATATAATGTATTCTCCTCAATGTGTGGATTGTGTTGGTGTTCTATGCAAATGATAGTTTCGATTATGTAAGCATTTCAGGCAATGGATAACTTTTGTAGATGTGCTCTGAAATTCTCAATGACCAGCAAGATATCAGAAAAAATAATAAATGATTCTTTGATTGAACCATCAAATATTGTTCTATTCAAGCTTGTTTCACTCTGAATGCGCAATGGATTTACATATCTGTTAATCTTGGAGAGCGCTGAATAGTTGTGAAAACATATAGATCGGATTCCTTGTGGTTTACTTAAAGGGAAATCATTGTCAACATAATCACTTACTGTAGCACGGTATGCGTGTTATCTGCACGACGAAGATAGTCATCTTTGATCCTCTGAACACGAAACACAAGATCAAAAATGTCTCATACAAAAATATAAGTATTATGTCGAATATCTGCAATTGCTAACATGATTTTACTGGAATTTGTTTTCCACATGTCATCAGAACGTTCCTGTATTCTTTATGTTTTCTATAAGGATTTTCAACCATGTAAATATATGTTCGTCCTGAAGCCAATGTCAGTGTTGAGCATTGAATAAGCCTCCTGTGACAGAGATATGGCGAGAGAGAGAGGGAGAGAGAGAGAGAGAGAGAGAGAGAGAGAGAGAGAGTGTGTGGGTGGGTTGTGTGAGTGAGTGAGCGAGTGGGTGAGTGAGTGAGTGAGTGAGTGAGTGAGTGAGTGAGTGAGTGAGTGAGTGAGTGAGTGAGTGAGTGAGTGAGTGAGTGAGTGAGTGAGTGAGTGAGTGAGTGAGTGAGTGAGTGAGTGAGGGAGGGAGGGAGGGAGGGAGTGAGTGAGTGAGTGAGTGAGTGAGTGAGTTAGTGAGTGAGTGAGTGGATTGGTGGGTGGGTTGGTTGGTTGGTGGATGGGTGGGTGGGTGGGTGGGTGGGTGGGTGGGTGGGTGGGTGGGTGGGTGGGTGGGTGTTTGGTTGAATGAGGGAGTGAGTGGGTGTTTGGTTGAATGAGTGAGTGAGTTAGTGAGTGAGTGAGTGAGTGAGTGAGTGAGTGAGTGAGTGAGTGAGTGAGTGAGTGAGTGAGTGAGTGAGTGAGTGAGTGAGTGAGTGAGTGAGTGAGTGAGTGAGTGAGTGAGTGAGTGAGTGAGTGAGTGAGTGAGTGAGTGAGTGAGTGAGTGCGAGCTCGAACTCGAGCTCGCCCAGGAGCGTGAGCGAGCGAGCGAGGGAGTAGGATCAAACGTGTGAATATAGTGTGCATCAATTGAAATCAACTATGGTTAGTGGGGAAAGAGGGGTTTGCTTGAATAATGCACACGTAATTCTCGCTGTGGGTTGGTGGGGTGGGGCTATATTATGCGTGTTGTTTGTAATGGTGCGCATGGTCCGGATAGTGGTCAGCTGTGGGTGTTTTCCATTATCGAATCGTGATTGCAGTATGATGCAGCTTAACAGTCCGTGTGATGTAACTACCAAGTTATGTTCACCAGACACATGTTCTAAGCTGTTCTAAGTGTGCAAAGGGCATCAGATCGTCAGCGGCGCCGGAAGCACGTGGGCAGCAGGGCAACTGCCCCGTTGCCCTTTGGGCAGGGATCAGCGGGGGCAGCTGTGCCCTTTACCCATTTCTATAATAGAACATTAAACTTTAGTTTGGAACTTCAAAAATGATTTTTTCGAATATTCTGACTGAGGAGATGTATTAAAGTTCGGTTGTAACATGTTTTGGCATTCAGCCCATTAAGTTTCTGCTTCTAGGCTGGAGATATCTTAAGTCACAGGCTGATGATGACTCGTAACTGATCGGCATTAGCAACGAATCAAATCATCAACGTAAACGCTATTTATGTAGTGGCAGTTACATGTGACACATTGACTAATTTATTATCTAAAGACGTTCTTAAAAATTTTATGTTATATTTTATTTTATAATCTAAATTTTTAATGTCGAAGTGATAGTGGCCCACTCTCCGTTAATGCCTTAGTGGATAGAATAGAATATATGTGCGATAATGGGCGGCTGCGCACAGTCACATGGCAACACTAGAACAAGCGAAATCCCTGGCGACATTCATGGGGTACTAGAATTGACAACTCTCAAAATCAAATTTGTCATTTACGTATGAAGCGTACGTATGCAAAGATAGAAATAAATTGTATGCACATGGCTGAAGTACGGGTTCGAGTATCAAGGGGATGAAGCACAATGATATTGAGGTCAAATGGCAAGGCCATTGTACCATTTGACTTGTGTAGCTCCCGGGGGTACGCGCTGGTCCACCATGTCGTTCTGTTCCATCACACCGCAAGTGCACGATGTGCGAGAGGGCTGGTTAGCTGCGGATCTCGGGGTTGCAGATCCTGTATCGCTGTCCATTCTATTTTAGAGCAATGGACGAGCTGTTATAATTAAACAGTCACAAATTTGATAATACTATACAAACAGTTCTATGCGTTTGACAGTAAATGAGCACAATAATGCACAACATAGAGCCATCCGGTGTTCTTTCCACGTGGTTTCGCCGGAGGTACCACACAGATCCTTGAATTCGCAGAGGTATCCCCGCAAGAGAGCTCCGCAACGAAGCCACTCGATAGTTTAATATAAACTAGGATACCACTAACACACACAAAGAGAATATTGTTGCTGCGAGAGGTAAGTGCCTCGAGCAGGCCTCCGTCACAGGAAAATGCCTTCAACGCCGAAGCAGAGGAAGAGTTGGCAAAAAAGACCACTCCTTTGTTCAACGTAAAATGCTAAGTGCTGAAAATCCTAGTGAGGCTACAGTTAAGGTGTTGCACACTGGTTTACGTGAAGACGGGACGAACGATTTCCGAAGAATTCCCAGGTCACCGTCTTATGTAGTTCCAAAGTTACTACATTGGTAGTTGCCGCTTTATTTAGGCGGGCTTTCTGCTACATCCTAACCTACCAATTGGTTGTTAATAACGAGAACACGCTTTGGCCGCAAGTGGCAGGGCTTACTACCTAACTTTAGATACATTTATCTGTTGGGCGCAGATGCCCAGCTTCACGTAAATCACCCTCATAGCATCTACCTCCATAAGGATAACGTGCGTACATGTTATGGAACAAGGCTCCCAAATCAAATAACGATCCGGTTACCCGGCCCCGCAACCACATATAACATCACCAGACAAGTTTCACAGTTCACATAAGCAAATTTAAATACTGACATGTCATTATGGTCGGGATGGATAGACGGATATCCACCGCAAACGTCCTTCCTGTGAGGGCGTGGTGGGCTCTAAGATCTCACCTAGATACTACAATGAGTTGGATGGAGATCTCGTCCATCACCACGTGCTACGGAGCTAACATTTGACCTGTCGTTAGGGTTATGTTCCATGATGCCCAGAGATGCACTGCAGGCCGGTATTACAACATATCAATTAATATTATTATTATTTCGCAGTGCTTCCTACTTTGGCGGGAGGGGGGGGGGGTCTACCTAACAAGTATCCGAAGATACGGGGGGGGGGGGAGGGGGGGGGACGTGTATGTCAATCAGCACTTTAACTATCACAGCTTGGAAACCTCCAATAGTTTCCCAGGGTTGGCTCCTGTCAATGTGTCGATTGTGAATCCAAACAATTAATAAGCCACACGGCTGGTGGATCGTGGAAAGAGATAATAACTCAATAAATATATATATATATATATATATATATATATATATATATATATATATATATATATATATATATATATATATATATATATATATATATATATATATATATATATATGAGGCCCTATAGGTAACTGGGCAATTTTACACAACCTAGCTGGTGCGCGGGCTACATTTCCACAACAACTGGAAAAGAGGCGTACACTATGCGTCTCTAACGGAGAAATTGTTCCCAACCACTTTGAACCTATCCTATCCAGCTAAATAGCCAGGTTTAGTCGGTAACCTGTCAGGCTCAAACATTTAGAGCATGATCAGCGACCTCAGTGTAAAATTGATGCTGGCGGGAATCGTGATACGGATATATATGTTGCTGTATAGTATCTCCTAGCATACTGCGGCCTAAAGTTTTCATAAATAAACAAAACATATTACCTAAATGGCTACTTGCTATATACACCACTAACCAATACACATTCTAATGGATACGATGATAACGAATATGGTAGTTATGAAGTATCACAGGTCACTAGACCTTGCGGTGTGGCTAGTTGAAAGCACCCACAGTAAACTAGGCTAATATTCACAGTATGAAACAGAAATTATAAGAATGCGGTCTTAGGACCGGTACGGTACCTATTAGTCATCAGTATCAATAAACGGAAATAATTATTAAATGTTCAATAGTATAGCTACTTGAGTACGTATTGGTCATCGGTATGGAACAAGTTCACAAGTTACTGAAATTGAGGCGCTAACATACATATAGCGCGAGATGACACGTTCTCAAGTCTGGAAAGATTTCCGCAGGAAGACGTCCGCAGGCAGGTCTCCGCAGGCTGACTTCTCCAGACAGGATGGATACGGTACACTCTCAGGACAGGTAACGGAACAGTTCAGGAATGTCCACTAGATAATCTCCTAGCTGATAAGTAATTTCAGTGGTAGTTGTAAAGTTTTCCGCCCAGCGACGGAAGTATGAAAGTTAAAAGGGCTACCTATAGGATGATAATGTACAATAACTTGCGTACGGTGCGGGTTATGTCGCATAGCTCTTGCGGCGCACCGGGCAAAGTTCACACAGACTGGTCAAAAAGTTAATTAATCACACACGACATTCAGTGCGGGAGTTGAAGTCCACTTTTGAGCGTGGTTGGCAGATCCGGCGAGTCATCCATCAAGAATCACCATTAGCTCTACATTTCGTAGAATTACATCTGGGCCCGCACGGCCCTTCGACGGAAAGACTCCCCTAGAAAGGTCTGGATGCGGGAGTTATTACTTTTAAGTTAGTTTATTACCCCCGGACGACCATCTGGGGGTGTACAAAAACTGTGGAAGTCGAGAACTCCTTATCACCACAGATGAACTGAAATCCGAATGGCATCGAATGATGTGGGAATCACCGTAGGTTAGCAGTTGCACACGTCAATCCCGATGGTCCAGTCGTCCATCGCGGGCCGGCTTCCACGCCGGTGATGCTCCTGATTCATTTCATTTTTCATTTTAGTTGGTATTTATTGGCCGCTCACACCTAGATGTATTTGGGCCATGACTTGCTCTTAGAGGTGCTTCCCCGAAGGGTTGCGTTGCTTCCCCGAAGGGTTGCTCTAAATAAGTGAAAATTGAAAAAAGTCGAAAAATTAAGTTGTTGCTGGGAGTGTGTTGCCTGATGTTACCTAATGTATTGTAGTTGGCTAGTGTCTATGTTGTATGCTGTGTTGAGGAGGGGTGGGAGGGGCAATTACTTTATTTCTCATGGGGGTAGGATGGGGGTGCAGGGCAGTCTGTAAAATAAAATCTCAAAACGGAGATCAGGACAATTTAAATAAAGAATATTATGATGAAACTGAATGATAATACTATCAAATAAGAAGAAACAAATTAAAATAATGGCCTGTGATTAAATAAACAAGAAACGGGGAAAATTAAACTTAAAATCCAGTGTTTGTAAACTAAATATCCAAATTTAACTTAGTATTATAACCTGTTGCTATTAGAAATAATAGGTTGAATGCACGTGGCGCTATTTGGGAGTTAAATGTGTTTAAGTCACGTCGTCGAGTCACTAAAAATCCTTTCATACTTATGCTAAAATTTTTATCCAGCGACGGCGAGAGAAGAGCGAAGAGAGCGACAGCATCTATATCAAAGCAAAGAAACGCCAATCACGACCTCCGTGTCCATCATCTTCGTCTTGTCGTCCTCGGCGGCTTCGTGATTGCAACCTCGGCCGTAGTCACCAGCAGGTATAAGTACACAGCAGATAGAAGCAGCAAGCAAGCAGCGCCGACACTCCACTCCATTCGACCAACTGCATCTGTCCAGGGCGGGTTGATTCTGATTCTCGATTTTTCACCCCTATACTACTGGTGACGTCAGAGCCAGGCGCCTCAGCCAATCAGCGGCCGAGCAGTAGCCAATTAGCGTGCAGCTAGAAGAGGTAACGTGGCTATCACGTGCACAGCACATTCTTTATCTATTTATGTATATACGCGATTACGACGTCAAGAGAAATATTTAGAAAATAATTTAACGGGATTTTCGACGACAACTCAGCCATTTCTGGGCCGATTTTAAAATAGTAAAAAGTTCTGTAATCCTCGTTTTATTCCGGTACTGATAAGTATAAAGAATAATGAGGACGATATAGTTTAAGACATTTACGGGTACCGACTCGGTACACTATAAGCGTGCTCTCGCTTCCAATTCCGAGACGTGTTGTCAAGGAAGCTCTGACGCGCGCGCATGCGCGACACGCGTTTTAGCAGCTGAGCTGGGACGGCCGGTACCCGTCCGGTCGATCCGCGCTACACTTGTATAATGTGCAGACTAACAGTTATTGGTTGATTTTTCTGCTTAGCTCATCTTGCCTTTAATTCAGAATTAGCCAAATTAATGGACCTAAGCATGGTCATTCATTTTCTTCAACCGGTCCGTGCAGCATACAGAAAACTGCCGGACATTGTGATCTTGATACAAATCTAGATTTGCATTTGGAAATGCATAATGCCAATATCCTGTCAGTGTAACACTTATTGACGTCTTGTTGTTTAATTATCGTCTCGCGGAGCGAAAGCCAACCGGTGTATATAAATATGTTGAGCTGGGTATTAATTTTTCCCTGGTTGTACCACATTGCTTGTAGTGAATGTAGTTAATTAAATACCTTAGCTATACACCCGTTCATCGAGACGTGACCTAGATTACCGCCGGCGCCGCCATTGGCTAATGACGTAATAGCCCGCCATTACACAAGTAAAAAACGCTTAAGACGCGTACATAGCGTTATCGTTATTATAAGCATAAGAACCTGTAGAGATCTGAAACTCGGGGACAATGGATATCGACGTAAAATACAGAAAAAGTGGGGGTGGGGTGGGGGTGGGGGGGGGACTAACGCTATTAATAGACAAGGCTTACCAAAACAGGTATATGTGTGTTCAGAACATTTTTGGATGACAAACCATCCGAGAGAAACCAATATCCGAAATTAAAATTAGGCTACGAAAAATGTGTCACACCAGGTTGACGTAAGGTGGTAAGGAAAAACATTAAATGTCTAAAGAAACTCAGCATTTCAGACTGTTCCGTGGCCACTAATAGCAGCGATGAAATAAACTGTGATGATATAACTGATTTGTCAGAGACGGACTCTATCATGGTGTTGTAGATACTAATAAGGCCGACACATAAAAGAAACAATGAATCCATCCAGTATGTTGACATATGTACACAATGTCAGGAATCTGACTTTTGTACAGATGACCATGTCTACGGAAAACCATGGGCAGATTGTAAAAGTACATCTAGCTTCCCAGGGAAGCAATTAGAGCATGTTGTCCTGAACCATTTCGAGAGAACTATCTAAGCACAACCTGTATTATTGATTGTGCAGAAACATTCATTCAGAGACCGACAAACTTAAGAAACAGAAGTCAGACATTCGGCAATTATAAAGCCACACAATACACCAGAGTATCTTGTGGGGATCTCAACCCACCTGGAAAACAGCTGATTTCAAGCTTAACATACCAGCTTTCATTAAAGATAAACTCCAGCTTAGTAGAGAAGATGTCACTACAACTCGATGAATAGCATGAATTCACGTCTCTCTCTCTCTCTCTCTCTCTCTCTCTCTCTCTCTCTCTCTCTCTCTCTCTCTCTCTCTCTCTCTCTCTCTCTCTCTCTGGGGGGAGGGGAGGGATGGAGGGAGGGAGGGGAGGGGGGGGTTGAGGGGGGAGAGAGAGAGGAGGGGAGATGGAGGGAGAGAGGGAGGGAGGGATGGAGAGAGCGAGAGGGAGAGAGAGGGCAGGAGAGAGGGCGGGAGAGAGAGGGAGGGATGGGGGGGAGAGAGAGAGAGAAGGGAGAGAGAGAGGGGGTGTGTGGGGGGGGGAGGGAGGCAGGGAGTTGAGGTGGGAGAGGGAGGGAGGGAGGGAGGGGCTTGGGGTGTGAGGGAGGGAAAGCAAGTAGGAAATTGGATGTGTTTAAAGTACTGAGTAGCACGGCACCAGTCACATCACTGACACATTTTGATGACATTCTCATCGTGTGCTCGGCACTTATAAATCTTAAGGCTGATCTAATACGTGATGTGCTTGCTGATTGACTATAGATACGGATAAAATAACTATGGGCGGGTGTACGAATCATGTATGAAACTACGCCCCCTCCACCCACCTCAACCCCCACCCCCACCCCCACCACACACCCACCTCTCCCACACTGGCTGGCCTGGCGTTATATATATATATATATATATATATATATATATATATATATATATATATATATATTGATATTCAGCAACATTGATGTTGTAACAGTCTCTACGCGCGCCATACAGTGAAGGCTAGTGGTGGCTACTGTATACAACGCGACGTGAGGCGTGATTCTACGCTTCGCTTCGTTTTCACGCGTGTAATGTCGGAGTGGCTATAACTGCCACCTAACGGCAGTAAGCTAAACTAACGGGGATAACTGAAAAAACCTGTGTATACGTTGTACATGCGTTGATTTTAGAAAACGTATTTTTATGCAAAGTTGGTTGGAGCTGATCAGATGATAATTTCAAGTTGGGCATCTTGATGCGTAACCGAGCCAGCCATTCCAGTGTTAATTGTTCTAAAATCGTAATTCCATTATACTGACCCCTAGCAATAGGGTGTAAGCCACGTCGGACCGGTTCTCCATGTTTTTTTTAGTGATATGTGCTATTGGTTCCATCTAGTACAGTACCGGTTTTGGGGATGTCAGGTGTTCACGGTTTACAGTACTTACAGCGGCATAGGGGTATCTGTAGACTCGAGGAGCTCTGCTAATTCTTGATATCGCCGGTTATGCCAGAATCCTATCTTTGCTTAGTCACCGTTGGCCAACGTTTTGGCCTTCACTCAATTTCGTATATCAAATTCCCAGTTTTAGACCATGCAGGCATAGAGAACGGCTCTTCAATAAGACAGGACTAGCAGTGCGGATGAAGTTGTATTGATTCGCTATTTCAAAGATGCAGTCTGGTACCGGGGCATTTCCGTAGCCACACAACTTTTACAGACCCGAATTATAAAACCCAGATACGAGATAGCACCCGTGTTTTGGGAATCGACGGGCCTGCATATTTTCACGTTGATGCAAAGCATATTATTTTGAGAAATTACCACAGGGCTTATTGAAAGTTACCACCGGGCGATGAAACAAGCATTCCGTGTGATGGAAGCACGTAAATAGTAGCAGATGAACGAATTCATAGGAAGACTGGCATATCGGTTATCGATCGTCTCCCTTTCAGTTCATACGGACGTCAATGAAAGCTTATGGTAAATGAACAATTTTAACAGTCTTCGACGCGTAAGCTATCCAACGTAAATTTGTGCACTGTTAATAAATGTAGGCCTATCCAAATATGGCAATTTAGTTCATCTTACCCACCTGTTATGAATTATTATTGTCACGTTTTTTGCGCATCTTCGCTCATATATGTGCTTTTTCAGTATACATGACAATTGTACACACTCAGGGCCAGCATTTGTCTTTAGTACGTAAACCTACAAATTACTCCAGTAAATGCGTTGGAGAGTGAGTGTCGTTATGCGTAAATTTATACGTTAGCTACATTACATTCAAAGAAGTAGTGTAGATATATACCCAGAATTTACCTCCTCGCCCACATACATATAGGATACGCACGCATGTGTAGGCCTATGTTTAGAATGACAGGAAACATAAGTGCCAATGTGTAGGCCCGACCACAGGTATGTTGGCAAAATTTTTGCAACTGAATGCAGTGTTATTTGCTTGTTCAAGTAGGTTAATCACGTAGACTATGAGAAGTCTCCCCCCCCCCCCCCCCCCCCCCTCCTCCCCCGGTCACTCATTGCTGGCATAATGTATATCCCTAAATGATATTGTAATCAATGCTTGTTAAAATGGATTGTAACAAATAGTTTGGCTTAAATTTACATGAGATTTAATTATATAGGCCTATAAAATGTATCCAATATGGGCCTAGCTTTCTCCAGTCTTAGACTTAAACAAATCAATTGATTGCGATACCTTAGGAAAATTCGCAAATTCGGATCTGCCGGTGGACTTTGCATTTGGTTTGTGTGTGTGCGCATGCTTACGTGCTTGCGTGCATGTGGTGGGTGGGGGTGGGGTGCGGGGGTGAGGGTGGGGGGGGGGCGATAGAGATACATCTGAAAAATCATAACAGATTCTGCTGAGTACCATATAAATACAGTATCTATAGAATCACACTGAGATATTTTCTCGAAGCAGATCTCATCTAAAAAGGGGGTTTTCGTATTCATATTTAAATATGGCATCGGCCCCATTATAAACTTCTGACTAATGTCTACCGGGAATATCATTGAGATCATTGCCTATTTCGAAATTCATTGCTAAATACTATAGAATGAAAGCGTTACCCTGGTTAAACAGTGTTGCCTGTATTAGCTTTGCTTAGTGGTTGTTCCACTATGACGTCACAGCTGCTTGGAATTCAACGGAGGTAATTCATGACGCGATATTCTAAAGCTATGTACTTTATCGGCAATAAATATAGAAATATGCCATGTATTAGCAAATTGATAACAGCTATATGATTTGGAAGGACTGGATATATTAAAATGTCTTAAAACACACTCTCCATATATGACCTTTAACTCAGGCGGCGACATGATTTCCTGATAAAATGAAATGATTACATCCGATTCAGCCATAACAAATTAATGGAGGCTTCCAGTTTGGCAATCAATCATATGACGTCATAATCAACGACGTACCGGCTGGCGTCATAATTAATTACGCCATGATTGACTCCATTTAGTCCGTCTTAGGCACTTAAAAGTCCGTCAGGTTGTACGAATTTGTATGTCTTCACTATTTAATAAACATGCTGTTGAATATTTTGAAACTAATTTGACTGGGTGCTGTTGCTGCCATAGCCAGTAACAGCACCCAGTCAAATTAGTTTCAAAATATTCAACAGCTTACCTGTATAGTTTTCTGGAAATTGATAGTCAGTGCGTTCTGGGATCGGTTGCTCCCAACATGGGCAAAGCGTGGGTGAAGCGTAGCCAGAGATGGGCGGGGCATAGCTAAAACTGGATTTCTCCATTGACTGGATGGCACTATATCGGGCTATAACCAGTGATTGGCTAAATAGCATAAAACAATAAACCTTTAGATACTTCGCTTAAATAACTAGATTCGTTAGAAGTAACATATCGAATACAGAAGTGAACGCTCAGTTATAGAGTTTCGAATTAGTTACAAGTCTCGGATTATGTATGATAACTGTATTCTGCGGCCTGTAGTAGTAGAAACATTCTACAGCTGCAATCAGTCCTTCTTCGCTTTAGCCAACTGTGTCTTGTCCTCAGCCAGAATCTTTAGCTTCCTCGGTTCCATTCATGATTTGATTTACCGAGTTCTGCTTTCTAGCGGTCACCTCGTAGCACGCTTAACATATTTATGTAATGACGTCCTCTCCTGGCTTTGCATTTGCTGGCTTCGAGTAGGACGAATTCCAAAGCTCTCTGTGCTGGTGTCTCTTCTGCCATCCTTAGCACATGGCCAAACATGGACCATCTTTTGTGAGTGACTTTTAAGGACAGCGGTGATGTGTTACGCATTTTGCATTGGAAATTATTCTTTCTGGTCATCTAGTGTCCAGTGATGGTGCGTATGTGTTTGCATCGGCAGGCGTCAGGCTTGTCTAGAGCTGCATTTGGAGCTGTCCAGATGTTATAGTTATACAGCATAGGATACGCAGGTTACATTACATAAACGTAGAACGTAAAGTAAACGTACAGATAGTTTAGTTAACTAACTAGATTAGGCGACTGCGCATTCATTTCCCTATAACACATGATTTCCTTATACTTATAGACTTTGAAAAATCCATTTGGAATTAGCTGTTTCACTACGCCAAACAGTGAATGCACTGCTGTACAAATCCATACGATCTGCTATGTAAATTGCGTGACGATTTAGGTGCCGTCACGAGTAGACCTATTAATATCGGACGTTATTGCCTTTGGCACGGTTTATAGAGGAGCCAGGGCCTGCCTAAACAGCATCTTAAATGCAGCACTCTCGCCAGTAACGCCCAGCTGAAAACGGTACTGCTGACATTACCGAGCTGCCGGCCCAGATGAGTGAAACAACTACACAAGTATGTGTGCGAACTATCAACAAGTCATTTCATGCATTCTAAGTACGAAATTACAAATTAGATGTCATGAGAAACCATTTCTTATATTCAGAGTAATAAAATTCTGGTGACATCACCTGGGAAATGGGTATAGCGCCAAATTATTTCCATAAGATTTCTCCCAGAGGACGGGGCTGGGGCAATCTGCCCGCTCTGCCCACTCTAGGTACACTCCTGCTAGCAACGGTTTGGAGAAAAGGTCGAGTAAGAACATGCTGTCACCCAAACATTGTCCACGTCCTGTTACCTAGGGAAGGACGCAGAATCCTATACACTCTATATGGTTGTAACAACGATCAATGTATCAAATACCCAAGGCGCATCACCGACACATGCTTTAATATGTATATATCAACGTTAGATATTTATTTAATACATCTTAATCCTATGTTTCGCCGCATGTTCCAAACTTGCTCTGAATAATGTTACCCGGTTATATGGGAATTAATCATTGATATACAGGACATGGAAATGGGACGAGCATGTCTCACGTATGGACGGACAAGAGAGAGAGATTGTATATTGCAACATCCATTCCTTTCGATAGATGGTCATGGGTATGAAGCTCAAGAATAGTTCAGTATTTATAGTAAAGAATAGTACGTGTTCATATGTATAAACATTCACTCACTCGATGCTCAACCTGATTAGTGATTGAGAGAGCATGCCTTGTACAATTACTCTGCCCATCTCTAGCTAAGCTCCACCCACACCTCGGTGGTGTTGGGATTGATCAATCTCTGAACTTCCTGACTATCAATTTGCAGAAATGTATACAGATAAGCCGTTAAATATTTTGAAACTAATTTGACTGGGCAACAGCGACCAGTCAAATTAGTTTCAAAAAATTTAACAGAATGTGTAGTAAATAGTAAAGACATACAATTCGTGCGCAATTTTGTGTTCGTGACGTACTTATTAACGTCATTCATGATGTCATAATGACGTCATTGATTATGACGCCATTCTACACGTCACATAGTTAATTATGACGTCGTACGATGGATGGATACATTGGAAAGGTCCATTACCAATAGATGTTTTAATAACAAGCACCATCAGATTTGTTGCATACAAATGTGCATAATTGAGGGACCTGGAAAGGGATGACCCATGCATTAATCGGTAGATACCATATGAGACATAGCCATTATGAAATATACTTAATGTTATCTATGCACTGCCCATTGATTTAGACGCCACCCTGGCAACAGTTATACTGCGAGGCCTATGGTTAATCATCGGGCCCGATCTGGCGATCATCTTCCAACTAAAGATGTGATTCCGAACGACATGCACCTGAACCCTTGCATATCGCAACTATTGTCTGAATAATGAATTGATTGGTTAAAGGAGGAATCAAGTTTCTCAGTAAATCACATGACGTCATAATCAACTACGTCACGTGTAGGCTGACGTCATAATCAATGGCGCGATTTAGTCAGTCACACACGCTTAATAGTCCATCAAGTTGTAAGAATTGTATGTCTTTGATAGTTAATACACTTTCTGCTGAATATTTTGAAACTAATTTGACTATGGAAGCAACACCATCGAGTCAAATAGGTTTCAAAATATTCAATAGCTTACCTGCATAATTTTCTGAAAATTGAGATGCATAGAGCGCTGGGATCAATTGATCCTAACACGGGCAAAGCGTGGGTGGAGCTTAGCTAGAGATGGGTGTGGCTTAGATAAAACTGAATTCATTAGGGCATGATGGCGTGATTAGCTAGTGCCAGCTACAGTGTTGAGTGACTCCCGATCCAGTCTCCAGATTGGATCGATCATGAGCCAATGATAAGGTCGATAGTGGATCTACAGTATTTTTAGAGCACGCTGTCAGTGGCTTTACATTATTCTCTGAAACATACAGAGCAGCGCTGTTGTATTCACTATAGCACACAGCACGGGAAATTTGTATTCTCTGGACGATAATATCAACGTCAATTTAAAATCTAGTTGTTTTATTTGCATCCTGGTAACACGCGTGGCTGATCTTGGCGTAATCACGATGGTGTCCTATTGGCGTCTCTTCTACAATGCGGTGGGTGGGTGGGGGGGGGGGGGGGGGTGTACGGGGGGCTGAGAATGCAAATCGATCAAATCAATAGCAGCAGATATCGCCGATACGTGTAGCGGTCTGACTGCCGCCTGTCATAAATCATTCATGATTCTGATCACACCGATATCTCGGCAACTCGGGGATGCATCACTCTTATTTCACGTCTGAATATAACATTTGTGGAATTGCAGTAGTCATTTTATGAATTGATTTCAATTTTTTTTAATATGAGAGAAAGATGTTTCTTCTTGGGACAGTAACAATATACAGTCAAAATAAATTTTAAATACTGAGAAAGTTACGTATATGAGATGAATTGTGATATATGTGTGTGTAGTAGAGACCGAGATAATGAGTTTATTTAAATGCGCATTTGTTTGACGCCGTATTCCCAATGCCTATAGCTTATTCTTGTACGAAAACCGATCGGGATTTCCGCATTAGAAACGTGCCATTGCCTAGCAAAGCCTTTGATCACGTTTTACGACATTCGCAATACGCAGAATTGCAAATACACTCACCAATACGTGATCGGGCTATCTGGAGGCGTGGTAAATACATACACATTGACGTTCAGCTGGTGAGCAATCAGCGAACATAATAGAAAATCTAGCCTGCTGGGGCAGGTGAATATAGCTAAATATCGACTCATAGATATCAAAATACTTAATATATGTATGCTATCGTCGAAACAATAATTGTGTAGTAGGTAGCCGCATATGTATGCGGGTGGGCGTTGGAAACTAATTGGAAAGATTTAAATTACAACTATCAAATGCTGAGTATCCAATGATGTCTTAATATATTTGACAAGCATTGTCAGGCGTGTTATTGAATGCAAGTACACACATTCATCACAGGTACCAGACGTGAATTGGCACGTTAATGGGGGTGTGAGCGATACATATTTATATATCTATATTACACCTGACATGCGCGCTGGGAGTGAAAGTGATGCGCACCCCAGGATTAAGAAATCCAGCAATGCAGGTCACATGTTCGACTGGCTAAGAAAACCCCGTTACGTACGATAGTTTGTTTACTGGACATTATGGCTGATCGAACTCTGGATGGAATAACAATTGCAGAGCATTTTGGGACCAGGTACCAGTCTTGCTTAACACCATCCTTAGTAAGAAATTGGTTATTTTGATGGGCTATGAATATTGATATTCTCTGGGATAGTATGAAGGGAAATGATGTGTAAACATGGACATATAGAGTAGGAAAGTATAATTTAATCAAATTTAAATTAGTTAATGACATATTTACGGATTTACGCGCATTTAATCGTGGCAAGCGACGGCTATTCGTTACTTTGAATTTGACGTCATTTCGCATTAACCATTCGCGACTCGTGAAGCTGGTCGACTATAGCTAAAACGTTAGTGAACTACATCTTCAAGTTCGGATCTGACCTAGTGAACAATTGTTCGGGCGGGTAGCTAAGGAAACCAATCACCACAACTGACAGGGCGGGTAGCTAAGGAAATCAATCACTACAACTGACAGGTGGACGTGGTAGCCAAAGAAACCCGCCACCACTCTTATTACGAAGCTACACAGTGACGACAGTGCGATGTGTATGCGTAGGTTAAATGGTCGTTTCATTTTTAGCTTATGAGTCATATCCGTTTTTGGCGTCTTTAATTAATCAGTGATTTAAACATTTAAATAATGTTTAAGTTAATTTTCTGGCCCAGAGAAAATAGTGAGCATTATTTGGTGCTTTTCAGAATGATTCATTAACCTCTATTCCTTACCAATTTTGGACCTTAGATGTCACGAGCTAGATTTTTACCCAATAAATCGTGCAGTGACATGAGGGATACTTAACAAAGAGGGATATACTACTCGAATGGGCCTCGCAAGGTTTTGTGGCTAATATAAATGCAAAATCGTCTCACCCAGTACATATATAGCGAAGGCTGAATTGACACCGTACTGTGGAACCATCTTGTCTTGTATGCAAGACCGGACAAAACGGCCAATGCTCGTATGCCGTCATCTTAAAATATGGGTACAGATCTGACCGTCCGTTACCCAGATTGTGAGGCAGAGGTCGTGATCACTATTGGCAGACTCGTCAGCCGGTGATCTTGTTTGGATGGTGTCACCATTAATTCAAGAGGGCTTGGTGTGCAGTCAGACCATGTTAACAAGCGCTTACCATCAGGTGTGGGATATGACCTCCTGTGATCATGACGACTGTGAAAAACATGGCATGTGGGGCAGTGCAATATCTGATAGGAATGCGCACCCCATGGTGGTTGCATCGGCTAGTGAGGTAGTATGCCACGTGCTTAGACGTAGTGATGTTAGCGCAATACATGCAAGCCGCACCCTAGTACCTGATGATTGATGGACGGCATATTAGTAAGCCGCATAGAGCCCTTGCGCTGCGACTCAACCCCTTTACCCATTGCATTTCAGCATCTCGCGTGACTCTCGTGCATGATCTCCGATTGACACAACATGAGCGCACTTATCATGCCAATCGCCGTCAATCGTCAATCGAAAGACTGGCAGTTACATGCTCAGCTATTGCGACTCGATTTGAAGAACGTGTCAAGTGTATCGGTCAGTTACGAATGATTTAGCGACATGAGTGTATACCTTTCGACTGGACAGCGCCATCTCATCCGTGTCACATGATCAACGTGTAAGTTATGATTCGGTCCCCTGTATACGTTAACATAATCCTACTCACTTCTTGGAACCGAAGTCGTGTGACTAGTTCTGGACAGTTGTAATTAATTTTCCTTGACATAAGCGCAATTGTAATATAATTGCCGACAGTTGACTGTATAATCGCGGGTTGCCATATAACTATTCTTAGCGATTTAATATAATATAATTAATAATTAGGACTACTTTATTTTGTAAAAATACACAGCTGGCCTAAAACTTCAGGAACAAGAATACATCACATATGTGTATCTCAAATGTAAACACTAGTTGATTTGTTGAAGCAGTTAGCTTATTTTTCTGTCCATTAATCCTTTTTGTATCTGCGTGCCTACCTGTCGTTTTTAATTAATATTAATTAAGTTTAGCGATTTACTCATAGCTCCCAGCTAACATCTCTTTAACTGATTCTTTTCCCATTACTCCAAAAATTATTTCTTTGTCAGCAAAGTTATTTAAGGAAAAAGTGAATTTTGTATAGTAGGGTCTCTTTCAACCGCTACCATTGACCTACTTCTTAGAACGTATTATCTTTGACCTGGAAAATTATCATCATACTACCTAATTCTGTCGTGCGCGATCATCTCATAAAGCAACGTTAGCTGACATCTCGCTATAGTCAAGGTATTCGGCTTGGTTTGAGTCTGTGAAACAATTCTCATGTTCCAGTATGAGTAAACTTGTCTGATTATACCTGAATTAGGAACTTGTGCCGATGATCAAAAATCGGGCTTAAAACTGTGATTAATTGTATATTGACTAAACACTCGCTGAAGCCAGTAATCTTGCTGTCTTTGTTTCAAAATGAGATACGGTTCCTGGCCTTGTTAGCTTCGCAAAGCCCGGAGTGCATGAAACTACTGGTTTGACTCGTAATAACCTTCAGACACGGTTACCTATATGGTTGTATGCATGGACAACAACCAGTTCTCTACTTTACGTCATTGAGCTTGCTTGTGCGATTGCTATCGGTGTTCCCTAAACAATGCTTAGTCAAACTTAAAGGTAATATTGACCTGGTGACCTAGATTCATATGTATTGTGTCATGACTCGCAAATATGACACAAATGTGTAATTCATTTACCAGTATCATTGGTGAAAATTGGAGAGTATCTAAGGAGGACGTTCGTCACGGATGGCACATAGCTGCATGGATTATTCTCACAGTTAGCTTGTGGTCGTTGTAATATAGCAGTAAATGCATTATGATTGAATAATGTGTAACACTTTTATCAACGCAGACCAATGTGAGAATTATTAATCCGCCTTTTCTCGAGTATTTGCAGTGTATTTATGATTATGACTTCACAACGTGCTTACAGTCCATTTAATACAGCATGTGCAAGTGACAGGGCCACTCACCGTGGCCAGTTTTTACACAGGGTCCATCCAGCGGCTGACTCTGAGAACCTAATGCAATTAGAATATTGCTAGAACAATATTCGAAACAACTGTCATTCAGCAATGGCTACATTCTACAGACCAGAAAATTGGCAAATCCGGTCACGAGACATTATTATGGGAATTTTAGGCCCTGCCATGTCGGATCGGGACGTCACATTAGCTTATTCATGAATCATATTTATATACTCAGAACTAATTAATACGTAAATTGGAAATGATAAATATTAAAATGTGATACAGCATTAAATAGCACATTCATAATTACTGTCATCATAACCAAATTAGGAGACAGGGCAGGACTTGGCGTGGCTGCTCAGCTCTGAATGGACCAACGAAACCCGCCTCATGCGCATTTCAGCCATGTCTAACGAGTTTACCTTATTTTCCAGAGGATTAAACTTCCAGGAATTCAGAAAACCCATTATTACATTCGCTAGTTAGCTGCTCTGTAGTTGACAAGCTATATCGATCCTATCAATTGTGGCCTCCTAACATTAGACACTAATTATACTCTTGCCTACATGCTTATATAAATTTGCACTCGTATATTTACATACCCACAACTGTACACGCGGACTATGGCTTCAAAAGAACACCATAGGATGAAGTGTGAATCAGTATGGCATGGATATCGATGCAATAATGCAACACCCAGTCAAAATATGCTTATCTGCGCAAAGTTAGCGGTTTGATATGAGAGAGAGAGAGAGAGAAAGAGAGATGAGGGGGGTGGGGTGGGGGCAGACAGGCAGGCGTGCATGCTGACAGACAGGCAGGCATACGGGCAGGCATGCATGCATGCAGAGAGAGAGAGAGAGAGAGAGCGAGAGAGAGAGAGAGAGAGAGAGACGGAGAGTCATGGAGAGAGACAGAGGGGGTGGGGGGGGGGGGTAGGGAGGGAGGGAGAGAGAGAGAGGTGGCAAGTAGGTGGGGTGGGCGAAGATTAGTGTGCTGTCATTATTTTGGACAATTCCATTGATAAATTGCAACATGTTCTATACTCAACACATTGCCAGAAAATATCGGCAGAACAGATACAGAGTCAGGACAATGATTGAGTGAGTGAATGAACTGAATTATTATTTTGATCAAACAAGATTGTGAATAATCGCCATTCAATTCAGCTATTGATTCTGCATACGGAGGGGAGATGTGGCTTTCAAGTTTCTGGAATCATTGTTGTGGAAATTAATGTATTGTGCAAACTGACCACCATATATTATTCACACCAAAATAACTCTACCTATCTGTAACTCAGCTACTATACATAAGTAGTAGTATTTTAAGGAATTGAACTTGTAATGTTATGTCCCTTCCTCCAGAACACAAATTCTATGAAATTAGATACAGGCGGATATATATTAAATAAAATTGAAGGATACCTTTTTAATTATTTTAGCATGAGTTGTTTTCCAAAGTTGATAGATTATACATTGTGTTAAATTGAAATCTCATATCTGTCATATCCATTCTGCCTGCATAACCTTAAAGATTAATTAGAGTACTGTCTATGCACAGATCATTGCACTGTTATTCGCACACGCTGTGCAAAGACAAGGTAAAGGGGGAAAGAGCATTAGTATGATTGAGTGGTCATGTGATATGATTTGTCCAAATAATGCAGAGTCAGAAGATTCAACGAGTTGACGCGAATATTAGTTTGGTTGTGTAAATGATCGACGTGCATTCGTGCATGCATATATTGCTTTAGTTTGTTGGGTTGTTCGATCACCTGAGAGAGCTATGGTAAAGGAGGAAACGAACAAACATGGCGTGAGAGAAAGCTAGTACAATGCTGACCATATGACGACTATATTGATTGGCGAGACATTATGTCTGCTACTATGTTGAAAAGAGAGTCCGAGTGGAACAGGATAAATGGATTACCAGATTTGATTAAAATCAGCACAGAGATAGCTCGTTCATTTTCATCTGACTGATTAGGTGTGAATGACCGACCACTCTACGATATCAGACAGATTTGAAAACAATAATAATAACGCAGAAAACTATCAAATATCCCCTTTCAGGTTAAAGGTCGTAGCTCTATGATGTATGAATTGTATGAAAGACCGAAAGCTTGGGTACACAAATACAAGCAGTGAAAACAAACATTCCAACTGTGTGTTTTCAAAACTGATGTTTAGTAAATAATGGACAAAAATAAAACAACAAAGACATAAGCGTACCCGCGAAATAGAACGAAAATATTGGTGATAAAATAGAGATGTCAGTTATAGGTTCATTGTATAGGAAATGATAAAGAGACCGATGGGTCTGATATAGATTAAACTTTGCACGCTAGCTTTCAAAACCATAATTGTTGCATAAACAAAAGCTAACCTGTAAGGTATTGTACGGATCCTGTTTAACCTTGATCTATTTCTTAAATGATATAAGTCTACTATTCAGCTAATACATTTTTAAGCCGTATAACGTCTAACGAACATATTCCCGATCAAACGGCGAGAAGGTGAGTTCATAGATCTTCGATCACCGATGATCACCACGTTTCGAAGCGAACAATGTAATCGAAGAAAACTATCCACCATACCCTCGGGCGAGACAACAGACATGACAATAAAGGAAGGGTTAATCTTATTTATATCAGAATATACAGTATCATTGTATGTTAGATTATTCTCTGCTATGGGCTGACCCTGATGCTCTAATTAGTTCTTGAATTGCAATGTCAGTACGAATTATACATTCTGATTGACAGACAACCAAGACACAGTAATGAAGTACACGTGAAGAAAACTTGAAACTTGAAGAATGATCTTTCAGAGTGATATGAGACTGTCAACTGTCTTCACTGTCGACCTAATTTTAACAAAGCGAATCAAAGGGTGTATCACAACAGTTCTTAAACTAGAATCAACCACGACGATACCTAGCAAACGAATGGAGTCGAGCATAAAATAATCAGCAGTAAAATGGCTAAGTTAATTGAACGAAATGATATGCCTAATAGACATCGCAAGTAATGAGATCCTTGGTGTTCCGTACAGCAAGCTCTCAGGCTGAAGTGGACACTGTGTTTATATAGGCCACCTCGACACTTATAACAAGTAGGTTATATCACAATACATTGGCTATTCATAACAAATGCGTTGATGTGGAATGTGCTGTATGAGTTCCTGCTTCACACACTGGGATATGGACGTGAAAATGGTTAATAAAATAAATATTGTTGTGTGTTAACTTTTAAAATGATGAATTTATCAATTTAATCAGAAATTTTGGCAATGTTCGATCACTTCATTCTGACCAACGGGTGGACGGATTCATGGGACAAACTGAAAATATTTTTAATGTTTGTCTCAGTGAAGATAATTAACCAATCCAATTTCAGATAATTAAGGCATACTTCTTAGCAGACCTGTCGTCAGAGGTAAGATATTGGGTTATGTGCCTTGATAAAATCATGTCGGTTGTGCGCATGATACGCCAATAGATTGATTGACCAAAACATTACCGAAACCCAGATGGATCTCTCCGGCAAAGTAAATGTGACAATTTTAATGACATTCTAAAAATGGTTTACAACAAGAATATAACACAGAAGCAGATGAAATACCTCTCTGTAAAAATTAATTAAAACCACGTACCTTTTATCTGTTAACCAAACTTCATAAAACTATTGATCCGTGGTCAGATCCTATGATACCACCAGGGTGACCTATAATATCGGATTGTGGTTCTGAATCATATAGGATCGGTGAAATCATTGATTACCACCTACAACAAATTGCGAATAGACATATTAGTTTACCGAAAAGAACTGAAGGCGTTTTATTGCAGGTCTTTAGAATCTGGATACCTGCTGATTAATATTTTGCTACGCTCAATATCGATGCTATATACATAAAGATTGACACTGAGAAAGGCGTGAACTTTGTCCGTAAATCATTTGAAAAATATCCAGATAACAGCAGACACACTGGCGAAAAATTAGCTTTCTTAGATTTAAGCTTAAAGAGCAATACGTTTTAGCCCAAGCTTTGCCAACATATATGCAGAAGAGTGGAGGTTGATGCGCTCAATTGGTGTTCAAAGCAACCTCTCACTTATCGCAGGTACCTCGATGATATTTGCTGAAATTAATGAACTTATGGCCATCTTGAAGACTTGGACAATCAGGACCCGTAAACTTCATATTTGTAACTTTATACAAATGCAAGATTATGAAACAATTGGTTACTAAAATTATAAATAGTCCGGCTGCCAAACTGGGATTTCTGTATAAATATTTTGTCAAGACACCAGTGGTCAACGCCGAAGGTCTGATTGCAACTGTGTGGTGATTTTACTAAAACTGCAGAATACAGTACCTCATCATCATCATCATCATCATCATGAATGCATATGAGGTCTCTTGGCCTAAAGGATTCAATGCTCCCATAAACAAGGAAGTCAAGACAAGACAATGCAGTTGAATAAGAAGCACATCAATGTTGGTGCAGTGGAAGTGTATAACATCAACGTCATTTACTCTTGGATCATTGGGTTACAAGCTTCTGGAAAGGATGTGGCTCTACATGACATCCTGAAATAGGATTTAGCACCGGTTCCAATGACATTGTTAGACAGTTCATGTTGCATCAGAGTGGCTATGACAATGGCAACATCAAAAGCGACAGCTACAAGTAGAGATTCCAATGAGGCATCTGTCTCATGACTCAAGCCTTATCATTAATGGATCATTTATGATTTGGGTGATCCCTAGACCTACAAAAGGAAAGATCCAGGATTAAGTAGACAATACCATGACTTGGGTACTCAGAAAGGTGAATGTGTCTGTCATATGCTTGATTTTCGACAGATATATAGAGTACAACAGCAAGGTCAATACTCGTGACACAAGACAGAAGGGAGCAAGCGGAGAACATCAACTTACATTGACCAAGCCTATGCCAGTGATTTTATTGGAATTTATTCGAACATAAATTACTTTTAGTTCGACCATGTGTTTTTCAATGATCTTAACCTTGAATCCTCAAGGTAATTACATCACTCGATAGGGCATGCTCTGAAACATATGTTTAGACACCAACATTGTGAAAATGGCCCATCTACATCCTGAGATATGTGACCGTTTGTATGTTTTAGTTTTTCGCAATGGTTGCCATGGAAATATGCTATTTCTTCAAAATGTCCAATAATGTCAGCTTGATATGGATAGTCCATAGACACAAAATCTGCAAAACCTATTGTTGGTACTCTAGCGCAAGGTTCACCGGACTAAAAGTTTATTTGCGACCAACAGATACGCACAATTTCTATACACGAAATCTCTCCATCTGCCTTATTAAAAAAGCAAAACATCCGTTTCCATAGAAACTCGAGTGATAGAAAAACGTTGAATATGCAGGCTTGTTCTTGTTTAAGGCCCACAAATGCAAATATACTCAACTCGATTTTTGCACAAAATGAGGTATGAAACTGTGTTTGATTTAGAAGCAATTCTGGCTACAGATCCTCGGCGTAGCAAGCTTCCTTACAACCCTTCAATTGTAGGTTTAGGAGAACACAGGAAATGCGGAAAGAAAAGTGCAAACTAGACCAAGTCCTTTGAAACCAAAACACATATATAAGTTTTCATAACAAAGACAAATTTCAAACACAGGCTAATCTAGATTGCGATTCTGAAAACGTGATTTATTTAATATGGTGCAAATTGTGCCAAAAACCGTATGTTGGTGAAATCAAGTGCCCTTTAAGATTGCGAGCAACTAGCGATATTAAACATGAAAAAGACACGACAAAGAGACTGTTAGACAAAGGAACCGTAATGAATCGAAACAAAATGGCCAAGCGACATAAATGTTGACTTAGGTCCTGCTGATCAGCGTGAAATAATACCATTCACTCCTACATATAATCGAAAAAAATGTTGAAATTTCTGAAATTTTGATGAATATCATAAATTACAGGATAATTTAAGACAACCTCTAAATAACATTTAAGAAAATTCCGAATCTACGTGATATATTGTTAAAATCGAAATTAACTGGACAAACATCGTCATCTTAAAGTTGTCAAATATTTTTTATTATTTAAAACAAAAATAACAAATCTCAGGCAATAAAATAAATAAAAGATATTTTCAATTTTGTGAAAATTCTGAACCAGCCCATTAACCATATTACTATCTACCTGAAGCCGCACGTTGCCAGTGCGTCAAAAAAATAAAATACATATACTGCCAGAGCCGTGATGGAGTCAGAGTACAATAGGCTTAAATGCCAAGGATTGAATCGTGGCAGGTGCATCCACAGATAGTCCTATATGAATCGTCAGTGTGTCAGTATATCAGACATGTGAACGCTGGTCTGCTAACCTGAGACTTATTGTCTTGGCGCGGTGGTCCAGTGGAAAGATGTCTGGTTGCTGATGCTATGCGGAGTTGCAGTATGGCCGTTCGATCCCCGACCGGGGAGATGGTGATCAGCAAATTAAACTAATGGGTGTATGACTGTCGGCTGGATAGCATGTGGAAATTGAAGCCGCACGTAGCCAGTGCGTCAATAAAATAAAATACCCACATACAGAGCTACCTACTTATAGAGCTACCTACATACACCACACGCATCGTCTCGATGCACATCCTCAGCCAGAGTAATGTAAGCTGGTTAATAGCATGTATTTCATACATTGGACTTGTGTTCTATCTTTGCTTTTCGTCTGACTGATTATACTGCATTATGCGATGTTTCTGCTTCTTTAGATTCATTCGATTCTTAACGCTAACTCTGACATTACCATATTATAGCTTTCCCGCCAAATTCAGTCATCCACATCAGTGAGTTTAATGTTGACGATCCATCAGCCCGAGCAATCACCAATAGAGTCAGTCATGCATATTTATTTTGAGATATTGTGACGGTGATATGGATTCAGAGACAATATATAGTTACATTCCTCGTGATTACCTTACCACTAAATTGGCTTAAAGTCGTTGCCCTGTGATAAGTTCGACATTCAGTCAAATTGCTGAATTGTAATAGCACATAGCTTTGGATTTCTGTCTGGCAACAACGTCGTTTGGAAAATGCAGATTAGATATGTTAAAAAATCTACGTTTGAGCGTACGAAGCAAAATGCACATCATTCTGCTGCATTATTGCTAACTTCAGTGTGCCTGACTACACGATCTAGCCATCGACAGGAGATCAAGCAAATGGATGAAACCGTCGGTTTATTCTAGGACAGATGTACCATTAAAGATGGCAAAATATCAGGATTTAGTGACGGCTTTTTAAATTTTACACAATAAAACCAAACACTGTAAATGCGCATTGGAGATAAGCAAATCTAACATGGATAATTATATACAGATATCACCTTAACAGATAAAATTCATAGATGTTTACAAGATACATACAGAACAAAAGAAAACAACGTCTGCAAAAGAAATCTCAATTTCATCAAGGTGTTGATTAGTCAAATTACTCTTATGTTATTGGATGATTATGATAACACCTTGTTTACGCATTTGACTACACGCCCCGATTGTTAGCCACAATACTCAAGTGACAATATCGGTATGTCTGTCTGTCTGTCTGTCTGTCTGTCTGTCTGCCATCTTTCGGATACTTGCTCTTTTGTCGATCGGTTTATCAAATCTTTTAATGAGCCAAAGATTGAAGCTACATTGTAGTTGTGCTTGCTATATTATAATGAAAATTGAATCATCTGTACTATGATTAGAGCACTACTGACTGATAGAAATGTTTCGATCAACTTACGCGTAATATATAACTAGCAAGATGTCACATAAGGTAAACACACTTGAATGATTTAGTGAATGACTTAAATAAAGACCAAAATATCATTTGCTATCAGATCGTGGCTAATCCTGGTGTAATCTGAATGTCTTCAAAGACTCGCAAATTCCAGTTACTGTTGTACAATGCTGCTAGTAGCCGTCATTTCCAATTTAATATCATCTTATTTGGAGATAGAGACAACCACCATTATTATACACAGAGATTACAGTACTCCCACCTACCTCCCACCCCACCCAGTATGTGCGTGCGTGCATGTATGTGTGCGTGCATGCGTGCGTGCGTGCGTGCGTGCGTGCGTGCGTGCGTGCGTGTGTGCGTTGATCTGAGATATCACAAAGATATTTAACAAAGCTAAAATACAATGCTTGGTTAAATATTATATATAATCACAATCCAGAAATGAGCACCTTTTATATATGATTACTGTATACTGTCTGAGTTTCCTCAGTTCCAAGTGCATGAACTAATTTGACAAGTTGC